>CM021101.1:665875510-665897632 GCA_007115665.2 Sequoiadendron giganteum | reverse complement strand
AGAGGAATAAGTAGAGAGAGAGAGAGAGATAGAGAGAAAGAGAGTGGGAGACGGGGAGAGGGAGGGAGATGGGGGAGAGAGAGAGAGAGATAGAGAGAGAGGTGAGGCGGAAGGGAGAGAAAGAGAATGATGAGCTTGTGAAAAATATTGAAAAAGAGGAGGTTAACCAAGAAATGAGCAAGATATGGAAGAAGAAAGAAGAATCAGAGACTACCAATGTGTCTGTACCCTCATCCGGTGCAAATGATTCCTTCGAGAATTAGACCTAGCATGGTCTTAGGTGGAGCTTTATTAGAAAATTGCTTGATACCCCTAGAAATAAGGTATGTCAGATGCTGGCACAAGGATATGTTGTAAGGAATGGCTAGACATAGGTGATACAAAATAAATTGGAAGAAAAAGTGGAAGCATGTTCTTATACAAAGTGAATTAGGGTTTCTTTGTGTAGTAGAAGAATTTTTTTGTCAGATTAGGATAAAATGATGGTGTATAAATAAAACAATTCAAGCCATCTTGATCGCCTATGCAATTGAATAATTCAAAGAGCGGCTTGGAAATATCTTGGAGTGATTTTGAAGGAATTTGGAGCATCTTTGAGAGATTTTGTAAACATTCGAGAACAAGTGACAAAATTTTATCTCTCGCGGCCATAGAGGAAGGTGAAAGAAGAATTTTTTGTTGAATTTGAAGAAGTTCAGTGCTATGATGGAATATTCTAATAGAGGATTGAGTTGAAATATCCCACTTAGGCTAAAGGGAGTTGAACTGGATGAATTCAATCATCGAAAGGTAAAGAAAATGGAATTAGGGTTAGAATCAAATGACTTACAAAACATAAAAACCCTTAGGTTTGGATTTTTGGGGAGAATTCCCTTGGATTACTGACAGAGAATTCATCCTATTTATTTTGAGTAAATTCAAGGATGATAGCATTGTGTTGGAAAAATATTTAGTTACGAAGGAACTGATCGAGGATGTCACCAAGTTAAGTAGCATTGAATACCTTCCTCGAAAGAAAACCCTAAAATAAAAGTAGAGGAGTTGATGGGAATTGGCAAAGACCCTCGAGCATTGGTGATAGATACTATTGTCGATTCCATTGTAAGGTACATTGCATATGGATTTTCCTATAAATTTTGTTTCAGAAATAAAGATGGCTCTACTTCAGCTATTGCCATGTATCTGAAGCATAAAATGGTAAAGGAGAATAAAAAATTTGATCTATGTGGCTTGATTCTGGAAACTATTACCTAAAATTTATGAATGTCTTTGGTAGAAGGATACTATTTCCATTTTGGGTCTCTACTTACATGTTTGGTATTTTATTTTCTGGACTTGCTACCAAGAAAGGATGGTGTTATTTGGGAATCCTTGATTCCGGTTAGAAGACAAATTTATAGATACTTGGAAGTTTTGGAAGATAAAGTAAGTGCGTGTAAAACCTTTTTCTTATCTTTGTAGAAAGATATGTGCTCTGGTTTGGTTATTTCTAGTCAATTTGATGAAGGTTCGTCCTCTGGAACAAAAGAATTGGAAGTTGTCATTAGTAATTCTCCTCTAGAATCTAAGAAAAAAAAGCTATCATGGAAGACATCATTGTCATTTCGGAAGAGAAGGAAAAAGAAGAAGAATCTCAGCCTAGATCCAAATTCTCTGATATAGATGACATCCGGTCAATGTTAGTTAAGGGAAAGATGAAGAAAATTGGTGAAGTGTGGAATGCATCCTCTCCAATGGACAGACTCAAGATCGATGATGCTCTAGCTAACTATTTTCTTAGAAAAGGTGTTGATGTATCAATTGTTTTTTACTCCTTGCCAAAAAATTTACTTGAGGTTGCTGAAGAAAGGATGTTACTAGAAGGTCCAGAAGGACGTAAGCTATAAGCCATGGTTGAAAATGGATGTACTAAATCTAAACAAAGGTTTTCCAAACTTATCAATGAGATGAAGAAATGCATGAAAGAAATGTCAAACATCTATAAGTATTCTCTTTGGTGGCTTGCTGCGGTTGACAATTTTAGAAGAAGGATTGAAGCAATTGAATCTGAAGTAAATAGAATTGGAAAGAAATTTGGTATATTTGAATACAAAGAAGGGAAAGAAAGACTTAGAATTGGTGAATTGCAAGCATATTTGATCATTGTGCAAAGACAAAGAGATGATGTGGCGAAAACCTTTTTCCTTGTTAAGGAGATTTTTGAGGTCTGGTTAGACCATCTTTCTAGAATACTTAATGATGTAGAAGATTGTGAAATTCAATGCTCATTTGCATATTGGTCATCTTCTTTCACATTTTTGGCCTTACTGGAAAGCATATGCATGAGAATTGATGTTGTTGTATTTTCCTAGAAGAAGATCTTACCAGCTATCAAAGAAAGATACAAGAAGGTGTTTCAGGTAAAGAGTGTCATTTTTAATTGAATCTTGAATGTTCAAATTTCTATTTATTTATTTATTTGGCAACAAAAGGAGGAGAGAAAAGAAAGAGTAAAAGGGAAACTGAACAAGATGAGAAGAAAAATTGAATTGATGATGAAAGAAGGAATTTTGAAAGGCTAATTGTTTGAAATTTTTTGAAGTTTTAAAATTTTGAATGTCTGGAAGATTTTGGAATTTTGTGGAAAAAGTAGAGTTTTCCAATTTTGAATGTCACCATGTTTACACCCTTTTTTTTTTTGGTCGCTCTTTGCCATTGATGTCAAAGGGGGAGAGATTTGGATAATTTTGGGAGAGATTGGAGGAGAGTTTTTAATACATTTTTGTTGGCACATGTCGCCATCAATGACAAAGAGGGATATTGTTGGAAGAATTGAGAAGATTATTTTGTATGTTTTCATTGATGTCACCATGTTTTTTAAGGTATCAGATTGGTTTGATACCCTGAACTGGTATGCAGAACAGGTTTACATCCTCCGGTGTTTGATCTAGTATTTTTGTCCTAATATTCCCTCTGGTTATCATCATTGTTTAAGGTTTTGAGAAAAAAAATATGGTTACTAGAAGCATTTATGCATGCTTTCTCATTTTTTCATATGATTGGATGGTGTTTTGGTGTTGGTTTAATGATTGTAATTCATTATTAGGTTTATTGATGGCCGACCTAATAATTAGTTAATTGTTTAACATGTATTGCAGATATATGTGTGACCTAGATTTGGCCCCAACCGACATAATATTGCATGGCACACGGTTGTATTACATTCAAATAAACTTTGTATGAAGTTGACAGTTATCATTTCACAAATATGTATTGCATCAAACTACGCCAACCTAATTAATGCATGTGGATATATCAAATATATATACAAGATGGTTTGTAGACGATTTGTGCAATAGTGTGTGTTGGATATGAAAAATTTACAAATAGAAGAACGAAGATTAGTCTACTAGCATATGAATTCTATGAGAATCAAATGAACTGAATCTGCACCTGTGGTGTAACCCCATCAATTCATATTCTAGATGTAAGCCATTTTGATTCTATAATATTTTGTAGGCAATGAGCCTCCGTGTTTGGACACTAAGTCCTTGTAAGCAATGATCTTTTGTAACTAGAAGCGAGCCTCTTTTGTATCTAGTATTGAAACAACTATATATATAGTGAGCTACTCCTCACTATGGTTTTTCCCTCATTGGGTTTTCCACGTAAAATTCTAGTGTTCCTGTGTTGTGTGATTTCATGCTTTGTTCTTGCTCTTCTCTGTTTTATGCATTAAAGTAATTGATGGTGTTTGTTCAATAAAGAAGAAGATACTAATTCACCCCCCCTCTCATTATCTTGAATATTCAACACTTACAACTCTATAATTTCAATTAAATGCATGATTTTAGAAATATTTTTAGGTGGTGCATTTAAATGAAATTATAGTAATACTTTCGTACATTAAGTTGTAAGTCATATCCTAAAATACAATGTCCTAGGCACCAACATTTCTACTATCAATTGTTTCACTTATCCATTCACATATAACTCCAATTACTAAGGGTAGTAACAAAGTTACTAATTGGATTTATGTGAATGGATAAGTGAAACTAGTTATAGTATAAATTTTGGTGCCTACAATGTATTTATGATATCTCTTTCAACTCTATAACATCGCATGGCATTCATCAATCTCATCTGTCGATCTCTCTTTCAATCTAAGCCGATTGTTTGAAAACCCAAAATCTATAAAATAGTCTATCATAATCATTATTCCTCTCCCCAAAATCATTCATTTTTGAGAAGAGAGACTATTCTTCGATATTTTTCTTAGACACTCGACAAAGCTGTACTTGCATTCAAACACAAAAATCTGAGGGCATGAATACTAAAAAGGCAAAATGGAGAAGAGCAATCAAGATAATTCGAAGGGATGAACGCATATTCGGTGAGATAATTTTGGTTTTATTAGTTTAGTTTTATTTCCTTGTTCTTTGTTGTTAGATTTTAGATTATTGTTTAGATTAAGATTTAACATTGTTATTCTAGTACTTGCAGAAAATCTATGATGTTACATTAATCTTCCCTGTAGTGTTCTTAGTTGACCAATGCTGACTGGAGGAGGCATTTCTACAATATCTCTTACCTTCTATGGATCTATTTCAATGCCTCTTCTAGAGATGATATACCCTAGAAGTTTCCCTGATTTCACTCTAAAGACACATTTCTTCAAATTTAGTCTGATGTTGTAATTCTCTAGCCTCTGGAATATCTTGTCTAGAACCTTCAAATGATCTGCCCTTGTTTCTAATTTAGCTATACTGTCATCTACATAATCTTTCATGAGAGTATGTATGAAGTCATGGAAAATAGTAGTCATTTCCCATTGATAGGTAGCTCCTGCATTCTTAAGCCCAAAAGGCATAAAATTCCAACAGTATGTGGCCCATGGACACGTGAAAGCTATCTTGTGTTGTTCTTCAGCTGCGATTTTAATTTGGTTATATCCAGAAAAACCATCCATGAGGGATAGCATCTCGTATCCTATTGTAAGATCTAATATAATGTCTATGTTCGAAAAAGGTAATTCATCCTTAAGACATCCCTTGTTGATGTCTCTAAAGTTTGTGCAAATGCGGATGCCCTCAGTTGGTTTAGTCACTGGTACAAGATTTGAAAATGCATTTTCCTTAACTTCTGTTTGACTGGCTTAATACCTGGCTGTAGTGGTAGATGGTTCAATATTAGGTTTGGATCCAGCCCAGACATGTCTCCATATGACCATGCAAAGTTTATATGTCTCTTTGCAAAGAAGTCCTGAAACTCAGGTTGTTTTGTCTCTATTAAAGAAGCTGCAACATATACCATATGAGGGTTTTCTTCTATATTTATGTTGATTTCAACAGACTCTTCTACTAGCATCGGTGACCTTTCCTGTTCAACGGGAGAATATTTAAACCTCTATCCCTGCATGCCTCAGAGAGGTTTTCTCCCTTAGATACGTCCTTTATTTTGACTATTTATTCATCCAAAGGTGCCTTTCGGTTTTCACCTAGGGACTCATCATTTTTATTTTCATTGTCTTTATTTTTATTTTCATTTTTGCGACTAGAGGTGTAAATAGACTCCCCAAAATATTATTTTTCATCCAAGTCTATGGTAAAACTAGCTTTATGATCCCCTCTAGGAATGCCTTCTCAAAGTCCCACGAACTCAGCTATTTCTTCGTCATTCTCGAATGTATCTAAGATGGGTGTACCTTGTTGATCCTAGTCAATAAGTTCAGGATATATGAGGAGCATTTCATCATCAGATTTATCAAAGGTGGAAGCTGACAAGGTGAATATAGAGTGGTTGACATGGTCACAAAAGTTTTGGACTAACTCCTTTTTGTTCTTTTTCCTATGGGTAGGTAAACTCTGTTGTGGGACTATTGCAACGACTAGATTGTAAGAAGATGGTTCGTCAGGTGCCCAAGATGCATGATCAAGGGTTTCCCAATAATAGTGCTTAAGCCATTCCTCTTTGGACAAGGACTTCTTATGACGGGGACTAGATGACTTTGGTAAGGATTTTATCATGAGGTCAAATTCTCCAAATAGATTATCTAGGTTCAAGGTACTGGTAGAGGAAAGGGAATCCCATTCACAATCACTTGAGTCAAGGGATTCATCGTAAACTGGGGGAAGTGGTTCGTGAGATATCTTGATGTCTGTGTAAGCAATCACTTCCTCTTGAAATGGTGACGAAGTACTAGTAAAACCAATTCTAAGTGGTTGAAACCCTAGCCCTAGGTATTTCAGTCATGGTGAGACAATGATCGATTTTGTCCTTCCATTTTGATGTAGGCCTAACCCACTATGCCCGTCATAGCCTTCACTTTGCATTATCCTAAATCCTTTTCCATATTGATCCTTAGCTATTTGAATAGATAGTGAGGGGTATTCATTGTCTTCCTGGTACAACCAGGAGGTAATATCACTTTGGTCCACAACCTCTTCACTTAACTCTCCCCATTTGGTCAATGTCATTGTAGGGGGAACATGAAATGTGACTACTAACTATCTTCTATTTGCCATGGGTAAGCCATATGCCTTAGGTGGAATCAGCTGACTAACACAATAAAATTCCTTCAAGTGATATTCTCCATAGCCCTTGTCTTGGATCTCGACCTTAGGAGTGGATGATGGTGATTTGAATGAAATGGACTTGGTAAGATGTGATGGATCAATGTATAGGGATAAAGTGGATGATGAAGCTTCCTGATTAATGGGTACCTGTCGTTGTGGAATTTCTATTAGGCTTTTACAGTATTGAAAAGGATCTAGCTCACCATCAATCGTGATCTAGGTGCCATTATATGGGAATTTAATACATTGGTGATATGTGGAAGGTATAAATTTCATTGCGTGTATCCAAGGTCTACCAAACAATAGGTTATATGGAAGGGTGAGATCCAAGACTTGGAAGATGGTGTTCATAACTACTGGGCCAATTCTGATAGGGAGTGTAACAACTCCCTTGGATGATCTTTCCTCATCATTGTAAGCCTTGATGACTATACTCTTAGAGGTGTCTATGCATTCTTCTAAGAATCCTAATGCCTTAACCAATTTCAGGGTACACAGGTTCAAATCTGCTCCTCCATCTACCAAGACTCATTTGACTTTGGTTTGATGCACTAGGACTTCAAAATATAATGGGTCATTATGATAAGTCCTTTCAGTTAAGTAATCTTGTTGGGAAAATGTGGCATGATGGGAGTTGGTTAAAATCCTACCATTTCTTTGAAACTAACATCTAAGTTTGTAGGGACGGTCGTGTTCTGTAAGGCTTTGTCGAGAATGGCTCGATGCTCAGGTGATAAAGTCAATAATTCCAAAATGGATATATGTGCAGGATTTTCGCTTAGTTGATCAAGGAGATTGTATTTAGACTAAGAAGACTGTAGGTGGCTCAGAAGAAGGACCTGGAATAGTTATCTTTCTTTTGTGTGTGTTTACAACACATTCAAGATGCTTCTTAATGGTGATGGTATCGAAATGTTCATTTGCAGCTCAGAGGTGATTTATGATCTTTCCTTTTCCATAGTCATACTTGGTATTTGCAGAATTGGCTGATGGAGAATTCTTGGTTCCCAAATTGGAGGCTTTTCTTTTCGTGTGGTCATGTAATGGATCTGTGAAGACCTTATGATTATTTTTTTTGGTATTTTTCTGCCCATTGACCTCTATGGTTCTGTTTTCAACAAAGTCTTGTATAATATTCTTGAGTTGGTGATATTGTTGTAGGTTGTGTCCTTTCATTCGGTGATAGTCACAATAGGCGTTATCATCCCACCATGAAGGTTTAAACTATCCATGATCATATTCTCTTGGTTCCAAAGGTTTAATGATATTATGTTTAATCAACTCTTTGAAAATTGTCTTGATTGGTTTCCCTAAAGGGGTAAATTCACGTGTAGGAAATCTCCTTTGTGGTCGTTGTTGTTGTGAATTTTGGACATAATTAGTTGTTTGATCTGGACAATTCATCATGTCTTGATTGGGGTTGTAACCTCTAAGTGTGATAACTGGTCCTGTATGTATGTTTTTAGCATCAACAATGTCGTCATTTGTAACATTTTTTTCTAGACCAAAATTTATTTCTATCATTGGGAATGTTTTGATGTTGAACGACGAGGTTTCTACCTGGTACTTTAATTTCTCCTTTGTCAATAAGGCCTTTTTCAAGGATGATGCCCTTTTGTACCAATTCTAGGAATGAAGTACAACAATGTACCCTTAAGTCACCTCTCAGTTTTTGATTGATGTTTTCAAGGAACATGGTGACCTTTTGCTTTTATGGTATTTCAACTAGACATTTTGCTAGCTAGACTTATCCATCTCTAGAAGAAAGTGGTGAAATTTTCACCCTCTTCTTGTGTTGTGTGGCACAAGGTAGCTATTGTTACTTCATTGTCTATGTTAAAGGAAAAATGTTTGACAAACTTCTCAGCTAATTCACCCTAGGATCGTATGCCATATGGTAATTTAGAGAACCATTCCAGTGCTATCCCAATAAGGGTTCGTGTAAATTCTCTAATGTGTTCCAAAGGACATTTCCTCCCATTATACTTACGTAAATTTGGTATAATGTATCCATGGGGGAAGGGTGTCATGTAAAGTGCTTTGTCGAAAGGACACGGACATAGATCTTGCGCTGAGATAGTTCTTTTGCCTAACATAGACATGTTGTCCATCTATTGTTGAATCATTTTCATTTGGTTTTGGAGAACATCTACTTGTGTCTAGGACATATTTTTTGTGTTGTTTGGATCAATGTAGGTGTTATGAAATGCCATGTTCTGTGACGGGTTGTGATTTGACAAGGGAATATGTCTCGTAAGAATGTTTTGATTTGGATTGTGGATATTTCTTGTCTGAATGTTCTGATTTGGATTAGGAATATTTCCTGTCTAAATGTTCTGATTTGGATTGGGGATATTCCCTATCGAAATGTTCTGGTTTGAATTAGGAATATTCATGCCAACTTTGAATCTCTTACCAGTAGTGTTGGTGCCAAAGGGGTTTGATGAAGTTTCTCCTACTGTAAAGTGTAAACCTTGTGTTACATTGAAAGGGATTGTGCTTACAATTGAAGATGTTTGAGTTGGTATGCCAGTTGATATTGCTGCGGTAATTTGGGGAATAGAAACACTTGACGTTGCAGTTTGTGTTGGTTGAGTAGACGGTGTTTTCAAAGTATGAATATCAAATCCTTGTGGTAGTGTGGCACCTTCTACTAGCAACTTTGCTAGGTATCATTGGGGATCATTTTCCAAACACTCATCCATAAAGGATGCAAACTCAGGATATTGTATGGTGGTGTCTATGTCTCCAGCATAAATTTGTCCGTGTGTCTCTAGTGACGTATTTTTCAAGCAAAGGTTTGTGTGGTCTCTCTTTTCCCGATGGTGGATTTCCGAAAGGATTGAAAAATTCGTTGGGGTTCGACATTGCTTTCTAATTCTTTTTAGACCTTGTTTCAACCATGAAAATTTTCTCAAAATGGGGTAATGTAAACTACGTCTAAAACTTGATATGACATATTTATGTGTTTTTTAGATTTTCTTAAAATAAAGGATGTTGCTTAAGACATCTAAAATGACGTAAACTAAGATGACGTATGGTAGGATGAATAATATGCAAAATATCGAGTAGATTATGATGGTAAATGATTCTAAAATAGGTATAACCTACCACCTATGGAATAAATGCATGCAATGATTTGAGTTTGACCAAGGAACCTGATTGTAGGACAAAAGATAGTTGACAAGGTGAATTTTCCAAACTAGATTGTTGAGCTGAAAAGATTCACTAGTAGGACCAAAGTGTCTAGGTTCAATGATGGTGACAAATCAGAACATGAATGTGTCCAATGACGTGGAAAGTTATTCTATTCTATGATATGCACTTTCCTAGGAAGTATCTAAATGCATGCAACTTAGGATGACTATGACTAGGACGTATATGACACCTAATAATGCAAGGTTTTTGAGCAATTTTTTTCAAGTTTTCATCCAAGGTTGATATTTAGAAACAAAAGTGAAAAAGACAGTAATGTTTCAAACTCAGTTTGCAGGTTTCGAAGTTTTGTGTTGACAGTCAAATGTGGTTGACCTATCAGATGTGGTTTAGCATGCACATGCTGTGATTTTGACTAAAATTGGTTTTAGATGTTTGACAGGCAGTTGTGGTTTTCTGATAGATGTGGTTTACTATATCACAGATGTGACTCAAATGATCATATGCGACTCAGAATATAGAATGTAAACCTAAACTTGTTGACAGACACATGAAGTTTTTAGATTGACAGATGCGGCTTGCATGTACACATGCGACTCAAAAATTGACAGTTGTGGTTTGGAATATCTAAACTATGTAAAAGTGGACTTTGTTGATAGACACATGCGGCGTTTACCCTAACAATTGCGACTCTCTAAGAAAGATGCGGTGTTTAAAATGACAGTTGCCACTCACTTTTGATAGTTGTGGTTTTGGGAAGATTGTTTTGACTGAATCCGTTTGTTGATCAAGTTTTTGATGAATACAACAAAAACAAGCACAAAAATCAATGTGTTTTCAATTTTCCAGTGATAGATCTGTTCAAACCAGAGAACATTTACAACCTAGGCTTTTTGGACAATATTTACTGAGTTCTTACTTGGATAAATCTAGCTACGCATATTCAAGGTAGATGACCAGTAGCTTGACCCCACTGGCTCCCCTCCACGACACTCACTTATACGGGGTAGCCAAGCTACTATACCCATGAAACTCCCATGGCATACATCTCATCTCCACACATGAACCGTAAGAATGTAAGACGGCTTCACAGGTCTGAAACGTATGCACCAACAAATAGGTAGGATTTTGGAAAAAATACAACAGTTTTTAATAAGGGCATTCCATTCGTGGGGCACCATCCAGTATGGCGAGAGACCATTTTTTCCCTTCTCATCAGAACAGTGAGTGTGATTTCTGGGGTTTCCCCAAAAATTATGTTTTTATATACCGGGTGGAAGTTGTTGGCTAAAGCGTGTTACCGGTCTAAGTCATCTTGGGGTGAGTACTTTTTCCCACCAAGATAGGCCCAAGTTCTAGAGTCAATAACCATTTCTCTTACACCCAGGATCGCATGACTGCGCAAGGGGAGAGGATACTTCGATATACAAAATTGTAAAGGGTTAAAAAATGTGCTTTCGCACTAGACAAAGCAAACACTGATTCTTTTTATTCCAAATGACAATTATTTATCTACCAAACAGATAGCTTTCAAAATAAAATTAACAAATTCATTAGATCCTGTATGCAAACTAATCAGTAGTTCCTTTTTTGTCTCCGGCTTTTGTCCTACAGAAAATATGTTTTTGGTTTTCATTTTGGTCTTCAATGCTTCATCCTGCAAAAACTAAGTTAATCCCCCTTAGCATAGCTGTAAACAAACATTAGCGAAAAATGAAATAACACAAAAAATAAAAAATGAAAACGCAAATGTACAGAAGTTAATAAAAAAGTGAAAAATATTTTACCAGGCAGATGCGGCTTTTTGAGCCACAGATGCGACACGATGTTGACAGGCGGATGCGGTTCGTGTTGACAGACGGGCGTGATGCGAAATGTTGACAATCAGATGCGGTTCAAGATGTCGCGGATGCAGTGCGAGATGTCAGATGTGTCATGAGATGTAGCAGATGTGGCTCGCAAATACAAATGTCATTTATTTGAGCAAATGTGGTGTGTTGTACGATAACCTGCAAAAAAATAAAAATGGAAAGATGAAAAGATGTTGCGCAAATTTGAAGCGTGTTCACGTCGGGTTCACGAAATGTAACATAGATTTTATGGGATTAATGCTATAGATGCACAGATTAAAATGATCAAATCTAATCTAACAAATAATCTAAATCAAAACAACAAAGAACGAGGAAAATGAACATAAATAAACTAAACAAATAATTGAAAAGATCTCATCGAATATGTGTCCACTCCTTCGAACTATCTCGATTTCCCTTCTCCATTTTTTTGTTTCAGTATTCTTGCCCTCAGATTTTCAATATTGATGCAAGCATAACCTTGTTGAATGTCTAAGCAAAATATCGAAGATTAAGTTTCTTCTCAAAAGTATTGATTTCGGGAGGAGAAATAATGATAATGACATGCCATTTTATAGATTTTGGGTTTTCGAACGATCAGTTCAGATTCAAAAGAGAGATCGACAGATGAGATTGATGAATGTCATGTGATATGAGTTATGTGTCAGTCAAAACATGAGTTAGGAAAGACTGCAAGATAAAGATTAAATTATAACGATAACTTAATCTTGTGTTAAGACTATTCGAAAATAGAAAGAACAAGAGTTCCAGATTAAATAAACAATTTATTCTTCAATTAAGAGTCTTCAAAAATAGAAGAAATAGACTTTGAATGTCAAAGACAAAGTTAGAACTCGAAGAATAATTTATTCGAATGCAAACATGAATTAATTAAATAAATAAATATATTTAATTAATAAACACATTCATGCATATGAGTTAGAACTAGTTAACCGACTACTTGTGACAGAGAGTCTTCTCACAAAGACGATCAGATGTTGAATCCAGAGATAACCAGAGGATTTAAAAATAGATCTTAAGTCAGAAGGTGAGTGAATGATTAGTCAACTGATTGACCGAAGAATGTGACATAAATAATTAAAATATGAATTAAATGTTAATTTAATTCAACATTCAAAAATGAAAGATTTAATTAAATAAATAATGTAATTTATTTAACTGACTGTTGAAAAGGATTAAATGAATAATTAAATAATAAATACTTAATTATAGTTGAAATATGATAAAGGGGGTAATTAAATAATAAATTATTTAATTAAGAAGGATAATTAATTAGTTAGTGACATAATTAAACATCATGACCATGGATAATATAAAATTATGTCGAAAGTGATGCTCGCATGCCTAGACCAATTTTTGGTGTCTACAGCATTCACCTTATGTTGCACAAGAAAGCCTTCTAGAGAATATGGGTTGTTTATTAGAGAGCTATTTTTAAAATGGAAGTTAAATCAGATTGTGTTAAAAAAATGTACTGAATTCTAGACAGACTATGAATTCATGGATTGTTATTTTAATAGTTGTCCAAATATTCAAAATCAAATGTGTGAATTCTTTCAACATGGTTTCCTCATGGGTACCAATAATGATTCATTACTTAATATCTTTATTGGTGAACTTCAAATTAAATCCTTTGTTTCCTTATTAAAAAATCATGTTGAATGGTCAGAAAGAATGGAAGAATATAGAAGGATACAACAAACATATGGATTGCCAATGAGACATGAGTATCCAAAATCCATCACTTACATTGACAAATTCAGGGCCATTTCTAGACTGAATGATATTACCCCTCTTTATGTTAGTAATCTATTAAAAAGCATTGCATCTTTTTAGAATATTGAGGGAACTCCTCCTCCTATAGTCATCCAAGTGTGTGAAGAAAGATTCAGATCACTTCCAAATCAGATAAAAAGAAGAGAGCCAATATCACCAAATAATATCAGATGTATATTAACACGTGTAAGACGGGTAATCATTCTGATTCAGGAGTAGCAAGAATTTTGTATTGGTTTGAGGTTCAGAATGCCTATCATTATCATGCCTGCGCCAAAAATTGATGCACCTTCATAGATCCGAATAGAAGTCCTCAAAGCATGGTATGAAAAACTAGAAAAGAATAGGGTAAAAGCACAAAGTTGTGTCACACTTTATAAAAGAAATGACCAACGTTGATCAAACTTTTAAACTTGAATCACTAGAAAATGGCATATATGTTTTTAATTCTGAAATGATGTAAACTAGTAAAATATGTACTTTTTAGTATATTTTATGTTTATAATATTTTTTAAAATTAAAAAATTAATAAACACATTCATAAATAAATAAATAAATATATTTTAAAATAAATAAATATATTTAATTAATAAACACATTCATGCATATGAGTTAGAACTAGTTAACCGACTACTTGTGACAGAGAGTCTTCTCACAAAGACGATCAGATGTTGAATCCAGAGATAACCGGAGGATTTAAAAATAGATCTTGAGTCAGAAGGTGAGTGAATGATTAGTCAACTGATTGACCGAAGAATGTGACATAAATAATTAAAATATGAATTAAATGTTAATTTAATTCAACATTCAAAAATGAAAGATTTAATTAAATAAATAATGTAATTTATTTAACTGACTGTTGAAAAGGATTAAATGAATAATTAAATAATAAATACTTAATTATAGTTGAAATATGATAAAGGGGGTAATTAAATAATAAATTATTTAATTAAGAAGGATAATTAATTACTTAGTGACATAATTAAACATCATGACCATGGATAATATAAAATTATGTTGAAAGTGATGCTCGCATGCCTAGACCAATTTTTGGTGTCTACAGCATTCACCTTATGTTGCACAAGAAAGCCTTCTAGAGAATATGGGTTGTTTATTAGAGAGCTATTTTTAAAATGGAAGTTAAATCAGATTGTGTTAAAAAAATGTACTGACTTCTAGACAGACTATGAATTCATGGATTGTTATTTTAATAGTTGTCCAAATATTCAAAATCAAATGTGTGAATTCTTTCAACATGGTTTCCTCATGGGTACCAATAATGATTCATTACTTAATATCTTTATTGGTGAACTTCAAATTAAATCCTTTGTTTCCTTATTAAAAAATCATGTTGAATGGTCAGAAAGAATGGAAGAATATAGAAGGATACAACAAACATATGGATTGCCAATGAGACATGAGTATCCAAAATCCATCACTTACATTGACAAATTCAGGGCCATTTCTAGACTGAATGATATTACCCCTCTTTATGTTAGTAATCTATTAAAAAGCATTGCATCTTTTTAGAATATTGAGGGAACTCCTCCTCCTATAGTCATCCAAGTGTGTGAAGAAAGATTCAGATCACTTCCAAATCAGATAAAAAGAAGAGAGCCAATATCACCAAATAATATCAGATGTATATTAACACGTGTAAGACGGGTAATCATTCTGATTCAGGAGTAGCAAGAATTTTGTATTGGTTTGAGGTTCAGAATGCCTATCATTATCATGCCTGCGCCAAAAATTGATGCACCTTCATAGATCCGAATAGAAGTCCTCAAAGCATGGTATGAAAAACTAGAAAAGAATAGGGTAAAAGCACAAAGTTGTGTCACACTTTATAAAAGAAATGACCAACGTTGATCAAACTTTTAAACTTGAATCACTAGAAAATGGCATATATGTTTTTAATTCTGAAATGATGTAAACTAGTAAAATATGTACTTTTTAGTATATTTTATGTTTATAATATTTTTTAAAATTAAAAAATTATTTTAAACCAGGTTTTAATAAATTAATACTATAATTTAGTTGTTGATAAAATGCTGAAAAATGAAGTTGCATGGGACGTCAAACTTTTTATAGTAATTTTTTTTTTTTACTTTCAAATTTTTTTTGTGTATTTATGACTTGAAACTTTAGTGCATGGATGTTTTTTTTTTCCAATTTTGATAAATATATATTTTTAAATAAATATTAAAATATGCATCAATTGAAAACCATTTGTTTCCATTAGACATCAAATTTTATATTAAATATTTATCTAAAATGGAAAAAAAATTATACCATCTTGAAATAGATTCTCTTATTTGGTGCATCATATTTTTTTAATAAGTTTTAGTATTTTTCCTTAACATGGTAATCAACCAAATATTTTGTGCGGATAACCTACTTTTAGTATAAATAAAATATAAAATATAAATAATAATTAAACTATTAAAATAAATATTTTTTTCAAACTATACTTATGGATCTACACAAGGGTATTTTTATATTTAAACAAAAATGTTATTTACATTAGTAGGAGTTATTGAAACTTCATGTTTTTCAAATAACTTTATTTTTTTGGTAAATTGGATTCAAAGTGGTGCTCCATATATTTGTATCTAACAATTTTAGTTGAAAAGTTGTGGAAGTATCTGACTTAGCTAAAATGAATCTTACTAGATCATATATTTGACCAAAATTGATTTTTAGTTAGAAATACTTAAATTCAGTTGTGCTGATAAGTTGGTTGAAAGTGTGACACAACTTTGTGCTTTTACCCAATAATTGATTTGTTGTAGACACAAGAACTATAATAGGATATAGAGGAGGAGTGTTTGACTGTTCTCTTTGGATTCAATCATTAAACAAGGGAATTCATATTCCACCTAGATAAACCATGAGGGCATGGTTAAATGCAGGAGGAGGAGAGTGATGAGGCTTAGTAAAGACCTCATAATCATTAAGTTTTTACCTTTTTAATACTTTATTTAGCTTTAAAACTTATAATATTTTCCTTTATGTATATATTTATAGACTTAATGAAGTATTAAGACTTAGATTATGGATGGTTAATATTAAATTCTTATTTTTGTTTAATGCATGATTAGTATGGAGATTAATCCATGAATGCTTTATTATATGTGCACCTTTATTACGTAACTGGAGTTGAAATTAATTTTGTGGCTCAATGATAACCGTTTTTATTTTGAAAGTGATGAATGGATGCTTATTTGTGACTCATCTTCAAATGAGTTATTATCCGTTGATCTCCTTCTTGACTTATCATAACAAGACTATACCAACTAATACCCAAGTTCCGGCCAAGCACGATCAGTTTGGGAATCTGAAAATCAATGCAACTAAAGAAAGTTATGAGGATCTTCACCAAATATTTTCTTGTGCGCCATGATATCTTTTAGAATAGGATTAGATTAAGTTTCCCGTTTATCTTCTATTTTTGAAATAAATATGGATATTTATATCTAGTCCCAGCATAGTTGGATGTTAGATCGTATCAAGCTTTTTGATCTTTCTCAAGTAATTTCATTTCTCTTCTAAGTTAGAATTACTTTTCTTTGTATTTCTTCCCTCTCTGCGGAAATTCTCGAGAAATAATAAAAGAAGAAGCTAGAATTGATCTCAAAAGCTGCGTTGGATTCTCTTTTTAGCATATTTTCTGAGTGAGGTGATTCTATTAGTAGTTCAATTCATTAGATACTGCTATGTTTTGAAATTCAACATTCTTAAATTTAGAATCAGTATATTGATTAAGTATTATAATAGATCTTAGACTCAAAGCTTATTTCATTGTCTATGCTTTCTTTTGAATTTTCTCAGTTAAGGAATTAGTTACAGATCTGAAATATTTTGAAGTGTCATTTTAATGGAGTATGTGCAAAAATGAATATTTATTTTTGAATTAGTGAAGTGTGGAATGGAATAGTTTTTTTTCTAGAAAGCAATTAGTTCAATTTTATTTAGGTCTTGGAATGTAAAGTAGATAAAATTAATCTTCCATTCGCTCCTAATCTAAATTGACCGGTAATAAGCCCTCTTTGTTCCATTTCCATAAGAAAGGATATTCAGAATAATTCAAGAAATAGGATAATAGAGTAGAACTTCTTTTTAAATAGTTGTAGCATAGAAATGCTCCTGATTGAGCAAAAATCACTCTAAACCACTCCTAATCGAGCCAAAACCAGTCAAACCCACTCAAGAACAGATCCAGCTCTTAATGCCAATAGCTTCAGACACCCCTGGGTTGGCATTCAATATGATTGAATGAGTGGGAATTGTGACAACAATGACTTCCCACTATCGTATACCTTAAACCTTAATCAATCAACCCTCAACCCTTAAACCCTCAACCTTTAAACCCTCAAACCTTAAACCTTTAATCCTTAAACCCTTAAAACCTCAACCCTCTACCCTCTACCATATACATTAAAACCTCAACTATAATCCCTCAACACTATACTTTAAACCCTAATCCCTCAATACTCGACCCTTAAACCCTAATCCCTCAACCCTAAACCTTTAAACCCTAAACCCTCAAATCTCAAACCTCAATCCTTAAACCCTCAACTTTCAACCTTCAATCCTTAAACTATAATCCCTCAACCCTGATTCCTAACCATTAAACCCTCGACCCTAATCCCTTAACCCTATACCTTAAACGGGCTAATCCCTCGACCCTTAAACTGTAATCCCTCAACCCTCAAACCTTAACCCTTAAATACTGAACCCTCAACCCTTAAACCCTCAAACCTCAAATCCTTAACCCCTCAACTCCCAACCCTAAAAAATCAACCCTCAACCCTATACATTAAACCCTTGATCTTAATCCCTCAACCTTATACCTTAAAACCTAATCCCTTAATCCTAAACCCTTAAACTTGTTATCTCTCAACCCTCAACCTTCAACCCTAACCATTCAGTCTTATACCCTATTCCCTCAGCCCTAGTTCCTCAACCCTAGTTCTTCAACCCTAAACCCTCAACTGTAAACCCTCTACCCTATACATTTCACCCTCAACCCTATACCTTAAACCCTAAACCCTAAACACTAATCCCTCAACCATCAACCCTCAACCATATACCTTAAACCCTAATCCTTCAACCCTCAACCCTTAAACCCTAAAATCCCTCAACCCTCAACCCTAATCCTTATCAAGCTAAACCACCAACCCTTAAACCCTCAACCCTCTACCTTATACATTGAACCCTCAACCCTACTCCCTCAACCCCATACCTTAAACCCTAATCACTCAACCCTCAACCCTTAAACCCTTAATACCTCAACCCTCAATCCTTAAACCCTCAACCCTCAACTCTCAACCCTTTACCCTATATATTAAATCATAAACCTTAATCCCTCTACCCTATACCCTAGAACTTGAACCCTAATTGCTCAACCCTAATCCTTCAACCCTGAAACCTCAACCTCAACCCTCTACCCTATACATTAAATCCTCAACCCTAATCCCTCAACCCTATACCTTAAACCCTAAGGAAGGAAGGGAAGGTAGAGAGGGTTGGAGATACCTAGATAGGTTTGAGAGAGAATAGGGCAATTATTGGTTAAGAGGGAAGGAGGGAGAGAGGGAGTGAAAGTTAAAACCTTGACTATCCATCATTAATTATAAACCATAAAATCTAAGCCTTATCAAAGTGGCAGAGAGAGATACAAAGAGAAAGCAAAGTTAGATTTTCAATGCAATCAATTTGGTGAGTGTCAAATTTGGTGCTTTCCAAATGATGGATCTCATTCAGTAAGCACCAAATTTGGCACTCGCCAAATGTGCTACATTGGGAAATACCAACCTAAAGGTTTTCATTTGGCCTTGGACATCCAACCTAAAGGGTTGGACGACCATTTCATGCCAAGGACATGATTTTCTATAAGGGTAATTTAAAATTTCACATATATTTGGTTATATAACTATCAAGTTTACACATATTTCAATGAAAGTTTATAAAAAACCATGATGGTGTTAGGCTCTCTCTTACCTATATAACCATATTTTTTTTAACATTTTTATTACGTTAAGGGTTTCATCCATAACGTCTCTTGTTAGTGCCTCTTTTTTTGGTCAAAAACCAACATGTGCTACTTTTAGCATAATATTTTTACTTGTTCATCGAGTTTTGAAACAAATTACACTTTTATAAAATAGACTCCATTCTACATGTAATGAAAAAAAAAACAAAATTGATTTTCAATTAGTTTTCAAAAAAAAGGGCGGGGGTATGCTCAAGTTTCAACTTTTTTGGATGTGTCCATTATGAAAATTCATAAAATACTATATATCCATTGAAAAATTAGTTGAAAGAACCATGTATAATAAACTACATGGTGATAGCTAATTTCTCACCATTCAAATTTTTGAGATTCGAAAAAATGTTAAGAAAGAGAGGGCCCCACAAACATTATGCTTTTTTTATAAAAATAGGACCACTTTTGCCCCCTTTGAAACCCTTAATCTTTATAATTTTTTGTAAAAAATAGTAGCTTAGAAAGTAGATACAAAGCACTACAACACTTGTTCTTGTTGCATCTTCAAATTTTGAGCATAACTATCTTCATTTTCTTGTGAACATCAAACTTCGCTGATTTAAAAAAAAGTGGCATCTTAAGAGCCATTTTTGTGTCATAACTTAGTGCACTCACCCATATTCTTAGCTTGCATTTACATTTCTTCAACACTCTTTTTTTCCCTCTCCTCCAATTCCTTGCATAGGATTGATGTAAATCAATTGAGTGGGTGTATTCTATCAATGTCACTCCCTTGCTAAGCTTGCATACATCCACAAGTACTGATGCATAAAATCATCATTATGTTTGAATATATCATTCATAATTTTGGAGTCATATTGGTGACAAAATACCCTTCCTCACACAATTGGTTTCATGACAATTCTTAAAATCGTATTCACCTAGGCCCTTCCCCATTTTATAATGTGATAATATTGTTGGAGTCATATTAGTGGCAAAATAACCTTCCTCACACAATTGGTTTAATGACAATGCTTAATATCTCATTCACCTAGATCCATCTCCCAACTAGGGACCTTTTGTCTTATCTAGATAGTTATGTTCTTTTTCTCTTGCAGCCACATTGGTGGTATATACACTTCCTATAACATAACACAATCATCAAATTGATTTTATTTATTTAATTTTAATGATTATATGCTTAGCTTCAATTTTCTTTTCTTGTAGTATTTTTTCCTCTCCAATTCCTTGAATATGATGGATGAAATCAATTGAACGGGTACATTATATCACTAACACTCCCTTTTGAATCTTTAAGACATCCACAAGTATTGATACATAGATGGGTAAGTGCACCAATTTGTGACACAATTCTGATGCCAAATTGCAAAAAAGAACCGTAATAGGCCATATTGCGTTGGCCAAATTTGAAAAGCGCCACATTTGGTGAGTGCCAAATGGATTTAATTTTGCAATGAGTGAACAAGTGTTAGTTCTCTTTCTTTTTGCAAAGAATTTTGGAATGCATTTTTTTAAACTCTTTTATTTTCGCTTTCTCTTCCAAGGAAACTATGTACATGAAATAAATATTTAGGTATAAGTTTACATTTACATATGGACATTTAATTTCCTATAATTTAAGTTATATTACATGTATATAGGCAGGATGTTTGAGAGTGGTTTCAGATCTCTAGGAATTATAATGCAAATTCTAATTTTTGAAAGTTCTTAAAAATTCCAGACTTAGTCAAATTTCAATAATCAAGAGGTCAAATTTTAGTAGTCAACAAGTTGTATCAACTTTCTCTCTCCTTCTCTCTACTCTCTATCTCTTCACTCCCTCTCTCTCTCTCTCTCTCTCTCTCTCTCTCTTGCTCTCTCTCTCTCTCCTCTCTCTCTCTCTCTCTCTCACCCCTCTATCTCCTCCCTACATCTACCTCCCCCCCTCCCCTCTCTCTCTCTCTTTACCTACCTCTCCCTCCATCACTTTGTATCTCACTTATGTCTCCCTCCCTACCTCTTTCCCTCTCTACTCTCTATCTCTCCTCTCCCTCCCTCTACCTACATCTCTCTCTCACTCTTTATCCCTCTCTTCCCCCACTTTCTCTCTAACTCTCTCCTCTCTATCTCATAATTCTCTCTCCCTCCCTCTCACTCTCCCCTCTCTATCTCACCACTCTCTCTATCTCTCTCTCACACACACAAACCTCTATCTCCCTCACTAACACTCCCTCCATCCATCCTTCCCTCTCTACTTCTCTCTATCTCTCCACTCCTTCCATCCATCCTTCCCTCTCTACTTTTCTCTATCTCTCCACTCCCTCCCTCCATCCTTCCCTCTCTACTTCTCTTAAGGGTTTACGGTTTAGGGGAGAGGGGAGAGAGATAGAGGGAGTGAGTGAGTGAGTGAGTGAGAGAGAGAGACCTGGGAGAGGGAGAGGGGGTAGGAGGGATATGAGAGAGAGAGAGAGGGATGGAGTGGGAGAGAGATAAAGGGTAGAGGGTTAAGGGTAGATGGTTAAGGGTTGAGGGGTTTAAGGGTTTAAGGGTTAAGGGTAGAGGGATAAGGGTAGAGGGGAGAGACATAGAAGGAGTGAGTAAGTGAGTGAGAGAGACTTGAGAGAGGGAGAGGGGGTAGGAGGGAGATAATTGAGAGAGAGAGAGGGAGAGGGAGTGGGAGAGAGATAAAGTGTAGAGGGTAGAGGGTTTAAAGGTTTTAGGGTTGAGGGTTAAGGGTAGAGAGAGAGAGAGAGAGGTATAGAGGGAAAGAAGGTAG
>CM021101.1:665624418-665875410 GCA_007115665.2 Sequoiadendron giganteum | reverse complement strand
AGGAGAGAGGGAGGAAGAGGTAGGGATGGAGAGACAGAGGTGAGAGAGATAAGAGAGAGGAGGGGTGAGATAGAGAGAAAGAGAGTAGAGAGGGAAGGGGAAAGAGAGAAGTGGGATAGGTGATAGAGATGTGTGATGGAGCTTAAAATTAGAGAGATAAGGAGGAAGGTGGAGATATTGAAATGGAAGGAGGGGGGAGAGAGAGAGATGTATAGAGGGATAGGTTAGATAGAGTTAAGTAGAGAGCAAAGGTGGGTGAAAGGAAGAGAGAGGGAGAGAGAGGGGGGGAGAAAGAGAGGTGAGATAAAGAGAAGTAGAAAGGGAAGGAGAGAGAGGGAGATAGAGAAAATTATAGAGGGAGGGAGGCAAGGAGAGAGAAGTGAGATAGAGAGAACTAGAGAGGGAAGGAGAGAGAGAGAATGACAAGATATAGAGTAGAGAGGGGAGAAGAGAGTGAGGGAAGAAAAAAGAGAGAGAAAGAGAGGAGAGGGAGGGAAGGAGGGATAGGTAGGTGTAGAGAGTAGAGAGAGATATATAGAGATTAAAGAAGAGGGATGAGAGATAGAAAAATGTAGAGAGGGAAGGAGGGAGGGAGATAGATATTGGAGAGGGAAGGAGAGAGAGATGGACATGTAGAGACATAGTTCTTGAGCTCAAGGAAGATATTGTTAGATAAAGGGATGGAGATAGTGAGAGAGAGAGAGGTCTAGAGAATAAGAGATGAAAATGAGTGAGATAAAGAGATAAAGATGAAATTTGAACTCTTGAGTACTAAAATTTGACCTCCTGATTATTGAAATTTGACATGTTGATTACTGAAATTTGACTAAGTCTGAAATTTTTAAGATCTTCCAAAAACTAGAATTTGCATTATAACTCTTAGAGATATGAAACCACTCTCAAACATCCTGCCTATATATACATGAAATATAACTTAAAGTATAAGAAAGTAAATGTTCATATGTAAATATCAACTTATACTTAAATGTTTATTTCATGTATATAGTTTCCTTGACAGAGAAAGAAAAAATCTAGTTCTGTGCAAAGCAGGCCATTTGGCGCTCGCCAAATGACTCATCACATTTGGTGCTCGCCAAAAGGCCTGCTTTAGATGTGTTAATTAACAGGATTTGCTAAATTTTTTCATATTTTCGTTCGTGCTCCCCGTCTCATTTGCACGTCTTCCAATGCAAGTTTATGAAAAACAATTGTGATAGCGTTAACCTCTGTCTCAGCTATCTAAATATATAATTATTATTTTCATTTTGATTTAGTTAAGGTTTTGATCCATGGCTTCCATTGTAAATGCATTCGTTTTTGGTCAAAAACCAACATGTGCTAGGTTTAGGATAGATTTTTACATGTTCATCGGAACGTGAAACAAATTACGTTTTTTGAAACTAGACTCCATTCTACACATAATGAAAAAAATCGATTTTCAATTAGTTTGCAAAAAAATTTCAGGGGAGCACGCTCAAATTTCAGCTTTTGAGGATGTGTGCACTTTGAAAATTCATAAAATATTATATATTCATTAAAAAAATTATCCGAAAGAAGGAGGATAAACTACATGGTGTTAGCTAATTTCTCACCGTTGGGATTTTCGAAATTCTAAAAAAAAGTTAACCAAAAAGGGGGGAACCCTCAGCTATTGTTTTTTTTTTTATAAGAACAGGACATGTTCCCCCACCCCCCCTTTTTGAGACCCTTAATCTTCATTAATTTAAAAAACCAATAGTAACTTAGAAACTAGACTCAGAGCACTTCAACTTTTGTTTTTACCGCATCTTGAAATTTTGAGTGTAACTATCTTCATTTTCTCATACAAATCATATTTTTCTGATTTTAGAAGAAAAAAATGTCATCTTAAGAGCCACAATTGTGTCACAGATTGGTGCACTTACCCAGATTCAACATTCTATCCAAATATATCATTATCATACTATATGCTAGGACATGATATGATGTACTACTTCCCATATACAATATTTTAAAGCCTACTTTTCCCTCTCACAATCATTGATAGTAAATTTAGACTACATATATTTTTTAATCTTTATTTGCCTGATAAGACCTACTCAATGTACATCTTCCTCTATTTTCAAGGTTCTTATGGAGCATGCATGGTAAAGGATGAATACATATGATCAGATCTAGTGGGATCTATTAATTTACATAGAGCTCAATATCCTTTGATATGTGGATATTTTGTTTACATGCATGTCTAGGACTACTTGTTTATTTTCAAATACATGTTCATGGGTGACAACACAATATTATGTCACTTTTTGGCCTAGGTGGTCCACCAAAATCATCATTTAAAATTTTGATTTCCCTTAATTATAGCAAGAAAACTTTTAAGAATTTTAGGACAATGTAAGCTAATGATTTGAAATATTTTCTTTGTAGATTCTAAATCATTTTTTAATAGAAAATAATTTCTCATTTTAAATATTTGATATCCTTTTCTATTAGAATATTTATTTTGCATGTATGTTTGTGAGTACACTTTTATTTTCAAATACATGAGTGGCAACACAATATAATGTCCCTTTTTAGGCTTAGTGGCCACATAAATAAACATTTACAAAATATATGTTTTCTTAATTATAACATACAAACTTGAATTAAAAATAATGTAAACTAATATTTTGAAGATTTTCTATATAGATTATATTTCTATTTTTGAAATAGATATCTCTCAGTTTAAATATTTTTTAATAAAATACTCTTTTACTTATATTATGTTTTAATGAATAGTGTTTTCCTATAACACATAGCTTACGTTAGACAATAATTTGTTAATGTAGCTGCTCATTAGCTGTTGCTACAGGCCTTTGATCCAAAGTCTACTTTACTGCTGATTTGATACAGTTTTGTTTTTTATCTCTATAATCTTTATTAAGTTTTTTATCCAATGAAAAAACAACATTGATATTTGATATATATATATTTTTATAATAATAATTTTAATCTATATAATTTTCCCTAAATGGAATTTATTTCATATATATCCAAACTGAAATGTTTAAGGTCGCAGCTTCATGAAAGAGCTTCCTAAAATATTTTAGCAGTCAATTTTTAAAAACTTTTATAAAACTTAAAAGTGATGGTCAAACTTAAAACTGTAAGCTTCAGAATTTTAGAAAAAGTAACAAGAATTTTAAAAAGCATAGTTACATCAACAAAATTTGAAATTGAAATAGTGGATAGTGGAAACTTTTAAACCCACCCCAAGACACCCATTTAAATTCGAAATCTAAAAAGTACGAGTTCTCGTAGAAACCTCACTCCACAAGATCAGTAAGTGCATATCAAATATCAGTAACTCTTCAATATAAGAAGACGGTAGCAAATACAAGCAATATAATCTGGTTTAATTTTAGAACAAAATTGGTTCCATGCTCTTGCAGAGATTTAGAGGTTAAGCTAAGAATTATTCAAATGTTATGCAAACCCTACATAATTATTTTTGACATTCAAGACACATATGGGCTAGAGATAGATATTTTACGTCCAGTGGTTAGGAATTCTTTCTGAAACATATATATTTGCATTTTTTTAACTATGTTAAAAGGAAACGCCATTGAAATAAGAATATAAATTTTAACAAGTTTTAGGTCATTGATCAATGACAGAGGAACAACCACATATAACTTGGCATATCATGACTGTCTTAAAATAGGAAATGATCTAAATCTCACATTTTTTCAACTCATTAAACATAATAAATTGGCAGTTACTCTTACGGATTTTCAACTTTTGAAAATAATAAATATTAATTCTTACAGATTATAGAAGACATGATGGAAAATTCCAGTTTAGTAACTGTGTCAAGCAGCAACAAATAGCAGAAAGCAACTATGTTAACTTCTCTGTGACCAAAATGAAAGCATGGAAGACACTTTCCAGAAATTTCAAAAACTGCCATAGCTCAAAGACTAACTGCAGTCCAATAGCCAAAGGTAGCCATGACTAAACATCAGAGCTCAACCATCTACAAACGAAAACAAAAAGTAAAATTCAACAGATTATACAATATTTAATATAATACAGTATACGTGTCTTGTCCACTAGAGGTAGGCTCTCAACAACGTTCAGCACTGCTTTTTCAAGCTCATCAAGTTTTCCAACTCTTCTACAACACAATTCTCTCATGATTGGTAGCCAAGATGTAAGAAAAGAAATCCAAGAAGCTCTTGAAATTATAATCTTTCCGTCTCCAATGGCCTTCATAAACCACATTATAGTGTAGTGCACAACTTCACCACATTGTCGGTAATTGTAAGAAGATTTGAATATCGACATCTTCACGTCATTAAACTCCCGAACATACTTCGTAAATTCTGGATCTTCACAAAAAGCTTCGTATGCCACTTTGAGTATCTCTCCCTCACAATACTCTATGAATTTAGAGAGCGACTTAATAGAAGGGAAATTACGAGAACCAATGGATGATTTGAACTCTTGCAAAAGCACACGCCCGCATACATCCACAACATCTCTAGATGTATATCTCTCGAAGATGCCCGCTATATATTTCTCCGCATTATCCCGGTTTCTCGTGGCCTGGTGACCTTGAATAAGAGAGACCATTTGTTTGATAATCCCCTCCACATAACTTATGTGATCGACGTCCTCCTTATCAAGCCTGGCAGCTAAATCTGGTAAAAGTTTCAATCCGAGAGATGAGAGCACATCTCGAATTTGGGATTCTTGATCAGCACTCCAGTGAACTGCTTCCAAGTATCGCATGCATTTGTTGATGCAGTCATTAACCAACAATTCAGAAGCAACTGACAGAACAGCCAGGCATTCCTCAACATTGGAGAAATACACCCGCTCCCCATACATGAGTTCAATGCATTTTAAATAGTCATTGAAGTCATGAGAAGTAATTACTCTTATTTCGGTAGGTTTATGAGATGGCCACCGCTCAGACATTTTGACTTCGAGAAACTCCGATCTTTCCAGAATCACCGAATGGAGATGAACTGGATTTCTTTCATATTTTTCTTCATTTGGGCCCGTCAACCACAATTTGACATTTGCAGAGTCTCGTGCTCCGAATCGAAGCTGAGTTTCTTCCATTGAATGAAAGGGGCCTAGACGACTCTTTCCTAGAAAGTTGAGAGGTCCCTCGTAATGGTGGCGCTCCGTTTGATGAAATCATTATTTTGGTGTGCGTGACAGGGAATTGAAGTGAAAGGAATTCATTTTAATTCGTGTGTGAGGAAGTTGAAATGACAAGGCATTTATTTTATTTCGAGGAAGTGAGTTGATGTCGGTTTGGGACATCATTCCGTTAAGAGATTTTGTTTAATTCGAGAAATATATATACAAGGGGAAAAAATTTGAACAGTAGTTTTTTTATGGCAGAGTTTATGTTAGTAATCTGGCTTCTATTTTGTGATTTTATTATTAGGATGAGGAAAGTGATGATGAGTTCTGACAGTTTTTTTTTTATGTATCTAGAGCATTTACTCTTACACACTCTCCTCCCACATTTGGTTGAGTGATTGTTCAATCATTTTAGGATCTTTAGGTTATTATTTTAAGTTTAGGGTTTAGTTTTTAGTTGAGTTTGTTTAGGAAAATTTTTAGTAGGATTAGAGAGTCAATCTAGAAGAAAATGAAGAACATACGTTGTATAAATTTTAAGGGGATTTACGAATAGAAATTTTTCTTGTTAATAGGTCGATTTTTTATTGGTTTTTCAGTGATGTTGTTCTATAAATTTTTAGCTATTAATATAATATGAGAATTATAGACTATGTATTTTTATTGATAATATGAGTGGGTTTATATGTTCCTTCATGATTCTCTATTGTTGAAATTGTTTTATCTATTCAAGAGTAAAGCAAAACAAAGTATATTTTTGTGGTTTAATTTGCAAGTTCTTAAAAATTGTGATGCATCAGCTTTGGTATCGAAGCAAAAGCTTGAATGGCCCAATTAAGAGCTCATGTGACTTGGGGAAGAAGAGGTAGGAGGAATGTTACATGGAGAGGTAGTGAAATTGATGAATTACTTAGAAGGTTGTAGGCCCTTGAGGCTCAGTTGCTTCATGAGGATTTTGAGGAAGATCAAGAAGTTCAAAGGGGATAAGTAGTAATTGTAGATCCCGTGGAAAGATTTATTGAGGCTTTCACCAAACAAGGGACCAAGGCTAAGGTTAAGGTCCCTAATTTTAAATGTGAATTAAATCTAGAGGCGTCCTTTAATTGGATTGAAGATTTAGAAAAATAATTTGACATGGAAGGAATTGAGGAAATTGATCCATAAAGTGTTAAAGTTGCAGTATCTAAGATGTAGTCTTATACATTTTTCTTTGGTTGGAGAATCTCCAAAATGTTAGAGAAGTCAGGAAAAAGAAAAAATCAAGTAGTGGCTAAAGATGTTAAAATTTTTGAAGGTTAAACTCATGCCCTTAAATTATCAATGAATTATCTTTAGAGAATTCCAAAATCTAAACAAAAAGGAGTCCTCTCTATCAACCTATACTAAAGAATTTTTAAGTTGCAAATCATAACTAATTTGCAAGAAGATGATGAGCATGTCATGGCTAGATACACTTTTATGGGCTAAAATTCCTACTCCAAAATGAACTAGCCCTACTCAAAGTGGATATTGTTGATGAACCATATCAACTAGCCTTAAAAACAAAAGAAATAATCGAATAGGTTGGTAAAATTAGATAGTAAAAGAGGTGGTAGCAATTCAAATGGAGGAAGAGAAAGTTCCTTGAAATTAACCAATGAAGAAGACATAGAGGATAATGTGAAGACAAAATTCCAAGCGAGATGTGGCTTTAGAGGTAGAGGACAAGAACAACAATTTAATAAGGGTTTGAAACCTTTGATGTGATTTAATTATAGTGAGGCCCATAGAGCTATAGATTGCCCTCAAAACCCCAAGAGAGAAATAATGACAAAGATGAAGGAGAAGAACCCTTGATAGAAGAAGTGGAAGTAGAGATAGGTGATAATTTGATGTTGAGAAAGACCATGATAATTGGAGATAAAGAATTCCTCATAGTTGATTAGAAGAGAAATAATATATTTCAAAAAAATTGCAAGTGTAAAGAGAAAGTGTCCAAGGTGATTGTAGATGGAGGGTCCATTGATAACTTGGTAAGTACATAAATGGTGAAAAAAATTAAAGCTTGCTTACATTCCAAAACCAAATCCTTATAAAAATTATTAGTTTAAAAGGATCATAGTGTGCTTGTAAATAAATCTTGTTTTATTGATTTCGAAATTGGTCTTTATGAGGATGAAATGAAGAAAAATAAGGGGGGCTTTCCCAAAATGGAAAGGTACATCCAAAGGGTGGAAATAGACCCTATCTTTCTACTTTCATTAGGAAATGAGATCCCCATAATGAATTGATTAACAACCCTTAGGTGAATCAACCCAATGTGAGAATCTTCAGATTTCCTTATGCTTGAAGGATGGGGGTCAAGGTCAAACAATACTTTTGGGAAAAAAACTAAAAATAAAAAATCAACTCCAAAATATAATCTACCACTTGGATCTTGAAGATTAAGCATAAAACTGAGAGAAACAACAAAGCTTCTAGCAGGTCTAGGAAGGAATAACACTATGAACCTTCCATAAAATGTTGTTTTTGCAAGCTTGTTAGAGACTCATTCGCCCATGGGTGAATGGGTCCAAGACTCCTATTTTGGAAATTTTTGAATCTAAGATATGAGTCTGAAACTCACACTTCTTTCTTGTACCTTTTAACCTTCACTCTCGGATTTGAATATGTGACAAATTTATAAAACAATAAAAAAAATTTAGTTGTGGATGTGGGTTTTCCTTGGTCAAACCCCTAGTTTGGTAGTTAAAATTTGATGAAAAGAATAAATATAAAACATGAAAGTGTATGTGAGCCCTAATCTTAAGTGTGTCTAATATTATAAGAGATTAAATGCAAAGAAATAGTACTCAAATGTGTTAGAATAGGTTCCCTAAATTAAGTCAACAAATAGTTACAAAGACCTACTTTGGGAGATATCAAATCACCCTAATATATCATAAATCTGATAAGACCTTCCATTAGGAAGAAAGTAGAATGATAATAGAAGATGGAACCACTTAGGAAACACGTCATTAGATTTGGTTGAATGGCTTGGTGCATCTCCCAAAACCTAGAATCTGTCATGATCCTCCATAGGCATCTATCATCAATATTTGACAATGCTTGATCTTGTTGACAAAATGAGCTTGAAGACTTGCAAAAAAAAAAGAATGTTGCTCCAAGACTTCAATTTTGAATGCTTGATTGACTTCTCCTTTCTCTTGAATGTAAATCCTTGTGATCTCATGTGAATATTTTTCTTTTCTAGTGAAAAATTATTGAAAGACGACTTTATAGGCTTCCTTTGTCGACACTTAGAATTTGAATTTAGGACCTTGAAATGTTGCCAAAAACATGTTCAAAATTTTAATTTGTGAACCTAAAGGGGACCCATTCACCCATGAGCGAATGGGTCTTGACCTAAAATTTCAAGACCTAGATAATGTCGGGGTAATAAGTTGATTGATAGAATTTATTCAATCTGGGTTATAGTATTGGGAAATAAAAAAAATAAGACTTGGGATGCATAATAAAGGGTATTAAGGGCCCATTAATGAGGCTTAAAAATGCATAAATGAAAGGTCACTAAAATAGTTCCAAAATTAAGTGTGAAATTGTAATTTCACTTAGAAAGGAGTACAATTTTCTACACTACATTTAGCCCCCACTTTAGCGGCCATATGACACTATGTGTATATGCAAGCTAGAAGAATTTGAACAATAAAAGGATACTCATATGGATTCATTCACAAGTAGGGATAATGAAGCCCCCACTTTAGCTATCTACGAAACCATAATGTTAGGAACCACATCCTACAACACCGATTCATTAGTCGTTCAAAAATCCTCTATGTGTTGTAATATGCATTGTAACAAAGAGGCCGAATGAGAGTGAACAAAAATTTGTTCCAGGTGCAAGGTTGATCAGGGATTGGTTGTGTTGTTGTGCAATGTGAATTGACATATGAAATTAGTACAAAGCCCACCTTTAAACATAGCTTGACTTGTTTCATTTTCACTTATCAAAAATTCAGTGGATTTGCATAATAGAGTGTTGTCTCTAGTAAATTACAGGTTAATGGAGCTTAAGGAGTTTCAAGCGAGAAATTACAGGGTGTCGTATAAAAAAGGGTTTAGATTCAGAAATTGTAAATGGTTTATATTCTGGTCATGTAATGGGGCTATATGTTAACAATGTAAAGGGTTACTTAAGGGGATTTGATACTCAAATCGTGATGGGTCTGTATTTTGGAAATGTCAGGGGGGGTGTTTTTATAAAATATAAAAGGGGTATGTCATTTTTCAATGTAAAGATGTCATTATTAGGGAAGAGTCAGTCATGGAATAAAATTAGAAATTTTTCATGTACTTTCTCGAGCTATAACCGGGGGTTTTCTTCCTAGTTCTTTCGCATCAGTATGCTCGCCTAAACCAGGGTTTTGTAATATCTATATTTTAATATTAATACATCTATAGTGGCTTGCCACTTTTTTTGAAAAAAAAAAAATCCTCTTATCAAACTTCTCGATAGAGAATCAAATTTCAGGGTAGATGTATGCCCTCGGATTCCACTTTCTTTATGGAGGTACAATCAAGGTAGCCATGAAACCAAAAAAAAATTACTTTGGTTTGATGATGTGAACACTTACAATAGGGTATTGTATTTACAACACCACATATTGATAGGCATTATATTAGATCGAGGATGGAATCATGAATCCAACACAAAAAACAATGTCAAAAATGGAGTTCACTAGCCCCCAATATGTTGATTTCAATAAAATATACTTTTCTTTAATAGAGTATAGTATATATGAATGAAAATGACACTTTTATCTATCATTTTGACATTTACCTTTTTGTAATTTACCTTGGTGTATAGTTTTTGAAGATGCCTAGCAGATGAGCATACAAGCCTCCAAGACTTGAGATTTTACGTGACGAGGTAGCATGGGGCGAGCTCTAGCATACAGTAAGTGGATTCTACTCTGCTTTGTCTTCGTATTCATGTATTTATAATAATATTTTTTTTCATTTCTATAAGTCTTTAGGACCCTAGCAAAAAAAGTCACAAAACATCCTTTGTCGCAAAGCATCCCTCTTAGTTGCAAAGTGTCCTAGAGCAACGTTAGTAAAAATTTAATTATTTATTTTGATTTTAATTCTTTAGGTTTCTCCCCAAGCTAGACAACATCTAAGAGGCAGACAATTATGCCGCCTCCGAGAGCAGCTTTCTCAGTTGTCAGATGATTAGATTAATATCTTACAATAGACATGAATATTTTGGGTATACCTCATGCCACCCATGAGGTATCATGATGCTATGTAGATGACCTTGTAGAGAGGTGGGATGTAGATACGTGCACATTTCACCTTCCTATTTAAGGGAGGCGACCATTACATTGGAGGACATTCACCGCATCCTGTGGTTACCTATTCGGGGCAAGATTATCCATTCAGTAGATTAGCAGATACCTAAGGAGATTTGTGAGATTATATTCAATACTATCTAGTTCAACCCATCTAAGAGGTGAGCACCAGACCCCACATTGAGCTTTGATGGTTTCTATCTGCATAGTTCTCATTGTTGAGGCACATTATGATAGTCACTATAGCATTAGCGCTAGTTCCTGATGGGAGAGGTACACACTTAGACAAAGGATTAGTTCACATCATTTGAGACATGTAAGTGCATTAGACCATTTATGATTGGGGTCATAGTATGCTAGTGCACATCTATATAATGATATCGGGTACTTTGTGTACTGGGAGCTAGATAGCATAGTACATTATACACTCTTGCAAGTGTGGTGCTTCGAGCACATCACAAGTACTAGGCCTATAAGATATCTGACCATAGCGGCCATGGTCTATCCATAAGCCTATAAATTTTCTTTAAGACGTGTCTGGTAGGATGGAGATTTACTACACTGACAAGTCAAATTCGACAACTTGGATGAAGATGGCATAGTATGAAGACCGTACGTATCTCATGATAACCTAGTGGGTAGATGAGAGATGTTAGTTGGTTAGGATGCAACGAGATCGATTTATACTGGGGCGACATTATTAGATAGTGAGGCCCTTCTACTATGATCATGTCATGCGACAGTTTGGACAAATGCAGGTTTCACTGAGGTCATGACCTATGTATCTATGATCATCACACAGTGTTGCTAGACTTGGAGACATTGAGAGGACGAGGACCATGACATGCCCCCAATATTTGATTTCAATGATGTAGGAACCATAGTGGCATACAAGCAATGGTGGATTGGAGCATGACTTGTTCATGTCTTTCCTAGGAATCATCCTACAGGCCCTCTCCTAGGTTACAAAGATGATAGGGACGATGAGGAGATCGATGGGGATACAAATGATGAGGGCATAGTACTAAAAATATTCCTTGATGATAAGGAGGAGGATGTCCAACCGATAAGTGGTGATATTGATAAGATAGATAAGAATAATGAAACATGTTGCTACAACAACAATAGAGAGTACAAAAATGGTGAAACATGTCTCTACAACAATAATAAGAATAGCAGTTTTAGTTCACCATTAAAACGTACAAAAAATACAAAACATGTTGCTAAAATAATAAATACAGTAGTTTCAAGCCACCATTACAGAGTATAAAAATAGAAAAACATGTTAAAACAACAATCACTATAGTAGTACCAATAACTAGACATGTACAATAAGGAGATATATTCAAAGAAGATATTGAACAACTATGATAACAAAACTTTGAAACATTGAACAACAACCATTTTGAAGAAAGGGTAAGTAGGTCAACATCCAAAAAGGGAAAAAATCCTTCATAGTCTCCAAGTCCTCCAAGAAACAACCTCCTTAGTAATTTATCTATCCTTCAACCTACTATAATTGTGCTTGAACATTGTAGATAGATATTTTAAGATCATTTAGTTTTGCATTTTCATCTTAGAAAGAGTACTCTTTCACCTAGTCATATGGTCTATTTTTGGTGATTTCATTCAAATATAGGGGTTATGTAGTGTTGTGTTGTGTGTGATAAAGTGTTTCTAAATTTTGTATAGTAATGGAACTGAGCTAACTATGAAATGTAAAGCAATGTAAATCTAAACTACATGCAATGTAAAGTAAATGACCTAAATGCTTGCAAACTGGAAAGAAATTAGAAATAACAGAAGTGGTGCACGTGGGTATTGGAAGTTGTAGATGAGGAGCTCCTAGATTTTCTGGATTTTTTTTTAAATCTTCATAGGGACACTTACGCCTAAATCAGAAACCTACTCCTCCTGTCGAGAAAATCTACTGGAGTGGGTTCCTACCAAAAGGGTATCCAAAAATGTAAAAATCCACAAAAGGTAGGCTCAGAGCGACTATGTCACTCTTATGGGTGACCTAGTCCTCTTCTGAGTTTCTGAGAATCTAGAAGTAGAGATTGGGGCCTTCGGTCTACACTTTGCATCTTGGCGCGTGTCTGGTTCAGATTCTGTAGAAAACAGGTTGAAAGAGGTCTCCAAGCTTCAACTAGGGCTTTTTTGACTTGAGTGATCTTGATGAGTTGAGAACACCTTCTTGGCACCTTTCTTCTTGGAAAACTTGCAAATCACACATGCAAAGAGGAGACAAAGGGTTGTGGTTAAAGATTAGGGGTTTTCCTTATTCAAACCCCTTTGATGGTAGCTAAACCCAAATGAGAAACAATGAAAGGAAAGGATCCTTGAATGATGAATACAATACAGACACTTACTAAACCTTTGATAGTTGAAGTTTGCAACATGCAAGAACTAGCTACAATGGAGGTTGCTTGTGATGCCCTTGTGCTTGATTGCTTTCTTGGGAAGATTGAGTGCAAGAGTACTTGTGAAGGTGAAAAATGATCTAAGGAGAGGTCAAAATGAGGATGAAAACCCTTACCTATACATGTTAAACCTTAATTTTCCCAAATATGACACATGATAGGCCAACCTTAGGGTTTTGGGGGAAATTCCCGCAAGATTTATGTTTTAATTTTTAAATTTATGCCAAAAGGGACTAGGTCACCCAAGGTGGCGACGTAGTCCACTTGGGCAGTTTTAAGTGGTGGTCGAGAGTTAAATAATGTTAAATGATGTTTACCATGTTTGCCTCCTGAAACAAACTTAAGTTGAGACTAGAAGTACATAAAGGGGATAAATTAGCATAGGAAAAGGGTTAATTAGAGGATGATAGGCCTAAGAAGATGTGAAAGTGCCTTACAACACTTTACAACACCTTGACATAAGGCTTGGAAAGTGGTAAAAGGGGGTTGTTTAGGGGTGTGTGCAGGATCATGATGGGCCAAAAAGTGGCGATATGTAAGCCATATGATGACCCATGTGGCTGACGACCTTTTTTTTACCCAAAATTGATGAAACAAAAAGGGTTTTTAGAGGAGATTCTCAGCTTTCCACCAATATAAATTATTCTTTACTTTGAATTTAATCAATAATTATTATTCATTTTCTATTAGAATTATGAATAAAGTCATGACTGATAGGTTGATTGAAAAACATCTATAACTTTCAAACGGTATCACATTTTTTGAATTTGAAACATGTGTTGCATTCTATGCTTTGCATAATATAGGATTAAAAATAATAAAATTGAATTTCATGAATTTTTGACCAAGTTAAGGTGGTTAGACAGACGAGCTTTTATATTTTTTTAAGTTGTAATAAAAAAATCATAATTAATTATTTACTTGGAAAAAAATTATAAAAAAATATGCATCACATCGGGACATGAGTCCTCTACTTATATCTGAAATATTATAAAAAAATATTATCATTTTATTGTGGTTAAGGTGGTTAGACAGACACCTACTTCTTATTTTTACCTTGAAATTTAAATACTACTCCATTGAAATTTCAAATTTTCACCAAATAGATTTTTTATTTTTTTTAAATAAAGGTCTAGTAGTTTAGAAAATATATTCAATTTTCTACAGATTCCTTTTTTACATTTTTTTGAAATAATATAGATAACGTATTCAAATTTTTACGTCAAGTTGTCTAACTTTGATTTTTTGTCTTTTTATTACCACTTAAGGGCATGTTTTTTCCATGATGATCCTGCACATACCCTTAGGTGAATTGTGTTGAAAGGTTCTTAGAAAAGTGGGACTTTATGTGTTACAACACTTCACAACACCTTAGTAAAACACCATTAGATTATTGTTGAATTGAAAGCTTTCAAGACTAAATCAAGGAAAAAAAAGGCCAAAATCCAATGGGAAAGGCCAAAATGAGTGAAAAGTGCCCAAGACTATACTTTTTGGATAACACATTTAGCCCCCACTTTAGTGAGAGTATGAACTTACTTCGAACTCACACTAAAGTAGTCAAATCATGCATGTCAAGCGAGATCTAATGTAATCATGCTAGTAAGGTGAGATGACTATGATCAAGAGGAATGATCAAGCCCCCAGGATCAAGATCCCATGGAAAACCAAATATAAGCACAAAAGATCACACAAGGAGTGATGTGAAAGAGTGGAGAGGGAAAAGTCAAATCAATCTTTGATCGTTTGTCCAGCTAGTTGTGGATCAGATCTAAGATATTTTTCTGAAAGGAAAGGGGTGTACTCACTCTGGGTTGACGAGACTTTCAGTTGTTCATCAGGTGAGAATACCAAAAGGTGGTGAGATACATACACATGGTTGGTATGCACTCACACACAAAAAGGTGGCTATGGGGAAAGGCATGCTGCTAGTTGGGCTTCCCGCTCAATCATACCAAAGTTATACCTCCTAATAACTTTGATAAGGTGCCACAAAAGACAAGGGTGTGGTTCATGAGACAAGAAAATCCTTGGATGCTTAGAACTCATGAACAAGTGCAAGATGGCACCACAGGCATGCAAGTTGTGTTATGCAAGGTGGCTATGTATGCAAGGAAAGCAAAAAGTACAAAATGTAAAAATGCAAAAGGGGATGTTTGAAGGAGTTTTTTTGTTCATGTGAGGTCTTTTACTTAGGAAGCATTGCATCTAATGTCTCCAAAATAGGACCAATCAAAGGATATAAATTTCACAACTTAGGGGATGCAGTGCATCGCATTAGGCCACAAAGAGGAATGTAATATGCTAAGATAAGTCACTTTCATAAAGTACATTATATGCAATTTTATCCACCAAGTGAGAGACTCGTCCTATGAAGTAGCAAGGCTGCACCATGAATTGACAAAAAGGAAAAATTCAAAAGGAAATATTGCTAGTGTATGCCCCCACTTTAAAGGAATTGTGAAACACCGTACTGCGAGTAATTACTTTAAAGTAGAGAAGTGAAAAATGAAAAGAAGAAAGAAGGACATGAGAGTGGGCTCAGAAAGCCCTATGCCAAGTGATATGTTTCCAAGCAAGGTTGTGTCATGGAAAGGATAGTATGTCACATGCGAGTTAACCTAAGACACATCCACATATCAAGCTTGCTCTTGTATGTTCATGAGATGTTAACGTCTAGTCAAAAGACGTAATGACAAGTGACATATGAGGACAAGGATAATGAACCCCTTGTCCCAACTTAGTGCAAGGAAAAGGTGAGCTGAAAGGATGAAGGTATGTGTTAGGGAGAGGAATTTGGTGCCCCCACAGAAAGGAGAGGACCAAGTTTTGTGAGATGTTTTAAGTTTGAAGAAAATGGAGAGAAGGGGACTAACCCTAAATCCTTTTTGGAAGAGTATGATATGTCAGTTTGCAGCATGTGTTGATTGCATCCATGTGTAGGAGGGAGAGTGTATTTGATATCATAACCATCTTCCAAGTTAAATGAAGGGTTTGTGTTGTTCAGAGAAGGATTGGTTTTGGTACAAGAACACAAATCCTTTTTGGTGTTATGTGTTGTTCCTTCATGATGGATGGGAGTTATATAGCCCCAATCACCATCATGGGGTAATTTTGTTGATGTAGAACCAATTTGATCATATAAAACATAGGGTTGTTGTGGTTTAAGTTGTGAGGTTGCACACTCTCCTTTCAAGGGAGGCGTAAGACCCCAAGTATTATGAGAACTTGTATCTGACAATGAATTGTTTATATATGACTCTTTGGACCAAGAGGGTGATATTTTGGAATGTGTATTGAAAGGAGGTGTAGAAAATATAGCAATCCCCAATGATCATGAAAGAGGTTGGTTGTAGGTGAAGGATTAGCATCAACTTGTATAAGTTTTGATCTAGGAATGAGAGGATTAGGGGAGTTGGGAATGCTGTGATTAGAGGATTTGTAGCTTTGGTCATCTGCATGCACCATATATACCTTGTCATTGTATTCAAATTTTATTGTACAATGAAGGGTAGATGGGACTCCTTTCATAGCATGAATCCAAGGTCTCCCTAGGATAATATTGTATGGAAGGGGTCCTTGCATTATATGGATAGGAGTAGGCAACACTATTGGTCTGAATGTGATAGGTAATGTGATCATTCCTAGTGGTTGCCTATTAACATTGTCGAATATGAACATCATTAAGTTGAATGAGATTTTTGTCCATGTCGAGTGTGTTCAGGAGGTCCATGCTACAAAGATTAATTTCTAATCCATTGTCTATGAGAGTGTGCCTGACAAGAGTTTCATTAATGATCACCTTTATCATCAAGTGGTCATTCTTGTTTTGAATCTCAAGTGAGGGTAATTCATGTTTAGAGAATGTGATTTTTGATTGGATCACTTGCATAGGACGAGAGGAGGGTTTTGTATTATTTAATTTTATGTAGGATTCGATCTCCTCCATATGTATTTGCACAATTTCTTGAAATAAATATTTGACTGTAGGTGAAAGTTGAATAAGTTCCCATACAGATATATCAACAAGAGATTTTTTAAGGTCCTCAACACTAGGGACTCTAAGTTGAGAAAGGACTAATGGCGTAGGAGTGATGTGTGATCCCCTAGATGTTTGAGTCACTAAGTTACAACTTAGTGGTTGTAAGACATTGTTATGAGTAGATTGCATCATGGATTTCAAGATATCTCTTAGTTGTTTATGTGATGCACTAGTGGGAGGAGACTTAGGAGGCTCATTAATTAAAGGACATCCCACTTGTGTCGTCATAACTTCAAGAATCTTTTCTTTATTTGTATGATTTGGTGGTGAAGGGGATTCTAATTTCACTTGATTATCTTCTCCTAGGGAAGGTTTAGTGTTTGAAGGATAGGTGTCAAGGATCACACTTTCTTGCACCATGATATTCTCCTTAGGAGGATAGTTTTCAGGAGAACTACAGACCGTATGTTCTTCACATTAAAAGGTTGGTTCTTCTAAAGGGTCTCCATCGCAAGTAGGAGAATGATAAATGGTGGAAGGGTAAAATCACAAAGTTGTGTCACACTTTCAGCCAACATATCAACACAATTGAATTTAAGTATTTCTAACTAAAAATCAATTTTGGTCAAACATATGACCTAGTAAGATTCATTCTAGCTAAGTTAGATACTTCCAAAATTTATTCAACTAAAATTGTTGGCTAAAAATATATGGAGCGCCACTTTGAGTCGAATTTACCAAAAAAAAATAAAAAATTTGAAAAACTTGAAGTTTTAATAACTCCTCCTCATGTAAATAACATTTTTTTTTTAATGTAAAAATACCCTTTTGTAGATCCATGAGTGTAATTTTTAAAAATATATTTATTTTAATAGTTTAATTATTATTATTTTTTTTATTTATATTTATACTAAAAGTAGGTTATCAGCAAAAAATATTAGGTTGATTACCATGCCAAGGAAAAATACTTAAACTTATTAAAAAAAATTGAAAAAAATATGATGCACTATATAAAAGAATCTATTTCAAGATGGTATAATTTTTTTTCTATTTTAGATAAATATTTAATATGATAGTTGACGTCTGATGGAAACAATTGTTTTTTATTCATGCAGATTTTAATACTTATATACAAATATATATTTATCAAAATTGGAAAAAAAAATATCCATGCACTAAAGTTTCAAGTTATAAATACACACAAAAAATTTGAAAGAAAAAAAAAAAAATTTACTATAAAAAGTTTGACGTCCCGTACAACTTCATTTTTCATCATTTTATCAGCAACTAAATTATAGTGTTAATTTATGAAAAACTAGTTTAAACTAATTTTTTAATTTATTATAAAAAATACAAACATAAAATATACTAAAAAATAAATATTTTACTAGTTTACATCATTTAAAAATTCAAAACATATATGCTACTTTTTAGTGATTCAAGTTTAAAAGTTGGATCAGCATTGGTCGTTTCCTTTATAAAGTGTGACACAACTTTGTGCTTTTACCTAGAATCATTGTGTTTAATAAGGGGTTTCCTAGGAGAAGGGGAACAACTAAGAGAGTCATGATTGTCATCAATTGTGTGTTCTAACGGAAAAGTATATTCCTCACAATTAGGAGAGATACTAGGAGAAGGAAAAACATGATTGTCATGATCCCATAGGGTTGTGTTATCATGTTGGTTAAGAGAGGTAAGATGAGATAAACAACTAGGGTTCTCATAACTCATTAATTGGTTCTTCTGACACCAAAATCTCTTCATCAAGTCAAGAGGAGAGAGATTAGGGGAAGAACTAATATGATTTTTTGGAACGTCCAAGGTTGTATTCTCTATCACTAAAATGCTCTCATAGGGAAAAGGTAGGGAAGGTTGCTTAGCATATCTAGATTTGCACGATACTGGCATTGTTTGAACAAAAATAAAAAGCATTTGTAACCATGTCATGCAATGTTTCAGTAATATGAACAATGTATATGCATAGATACAAAATAATTTTATCCAATGTATGTTAAGTTTTAAGAATGTAAAGAATGTATATGAAAGAACAGAAAGTACTTTTATCAAACTTAAGCAAAATTTTATGAATGCAAACATTGTATAAGCAAAAGTGAAAAGTACTTTTATGAATTTTAGGCACATTTTTAAAAATGTAAGCATTTTCCAGACCTAATGATGAAGGTATATCAAAAATGACCACCCTAAATTGATGGTTCTAGGTTAGAAGCATAAAATAGGTTGGGTGATCCCACAAAGCTTGTTTACAATTTCTGAGAGGAACTAATTTTTGCTGAAATCACATATATTTAGAAAATATAATTATTTAAGCCTTAAAATTTTCCATTTTAATGATTCCAATTGAAGAGGGTTTGATCAAACTACCTTAGATCAAACCCTCTTGGATAGAACCTTGCTAGTTTTAAACCATACTTATAAATGAGTCTCCTTTACACCTATCAAAATGCTGATACAAAATCACTTTTGATTTACCTTTTGGGGGATCAAATGAACTTATTTAAAATTTATTTCAAATGATTATGGTAGTCCTCAGAACGAGCTATCCAATGAATATAATTTTAATATGTTGTGGGATTACTATGTAATTTTTTTTTAGTTTTATTAAACATAGGTTTTTCATCGAAAATGAAGGTCTCTATTATGCACATGTGGAAAATTAGTAGATTATCAAAAAAAAAATGAAAAGTATGAGTGCACTAGATATTGAATTCCTTGACCCAACAAAACAAATAAATAAATTTTGATATATACAAAAAAAATTACGCGTTATACGATCGCGCTATGTCTAAATTGTAATTGGTTTGACTTTGAAACATCATTAAAGAAAAAATATTCAATAAAAAAATATCTAACCAAGTGGAAGCACTAGATATTAGAGTTACAAATCTAGATTCGAAATAATTAGAATTTTATCCTTCATGGAAAAAAAATTATGCGTTATACGGTGTGTGTCACTTTTTAAAAATGTTGTTTTATGAAGAAAAAAATAGTTTTCATGGGAGATGGAAAAAGAAGTAAAATATGATTCAAAAAAATTGAAAAAAATATTTTTAGAATCTACAGACAAAATTTGATGAGACTCTAGTTTCCATCATCCTCAAATTCCTCATGGTTTAGCCACTATAGGTGAATGTGAAGATTTAGTTAAAAATAATAATTTCAGTGTCCAGTTTGGCCAAAAATTGTAAACCACTATTGTGAGATCACCCGCCTATGTTCTCAAAACTTTCCAGACTTATAGTATATGGTATTAGGAGGTCTAGGAAGCACAAAAATAAGGTTTTTGATTTTCTAACAGGAAGTTAAAAATGTGAAATGGGACTACGTCACCCAGAATGGCGATCTAGTCCCAATAGGGATATTTTTTGATTTTCTTGATTTATTGAGTGGATTTGATGTGTTTCAGGCTATATGATGTATTCATAAGGTGCAAATGCAGAATTTGAGAAATTTTCAATAAAAAGATATATGCAAAAACACAAGCTAACATGAACTTTTCACTAATGCACTTTTGTATAAACCCTAGGATGCAAACAATGCACAAACCTAATGCAATGCAAGCTTTGCCCTAAGATGAAAATGCAAAACCAAAAGATTAGCAAGTGTTGGATATTCGGGATCAGCAAACTGAACCACCAAAAATGGATATACTAACAAGGGAAAGAGGATTCCCTTTACTAGGCCCCTAGGGTTTTTGACCTAGGAGCTTTTGGTTTAGGAATGACACTCTTTCCAGTAGTGATATGGTCTATTTTTGGTGATTTAATTCAAAGATAGGGGTTATGTAGGGTTGTGTTGTGTGTGATAAAGTGAGTCTAAATGATGTATAGTAATGGAAATAAGCTAACTATGAAATGTAAAGAAATGTAAATCTAAACTACATGCAATGTAAAGTAAATGACCTAAATGCTTGCAAACTGGAAAGAAACTGGAAATAACAGAAGTGGTGCACGTGGCTATTGGAAGTTGTAGATGAGGAGCTCCTGAATGTTCTGGAATATGTCTAAAATCTTCACAAGGACACTTATACCAAAATGGGCGACCTAGTCTTCCTATCGAGAAAATCTACCGAAGTCGGTTTCTGCGAAAAGGGTATCTAGAAATGCCAAAATCCCCAAAAAGTAGGCTCAGAGGGACAAGGTCACCACTATGGGTGACCTAGTCCTCTTTCGAGTTTCTGAGAATTTGGAAGTAGAGACTGGGGCCTTCAGTGTGCACTTCAGGTCTTGACAGGTGTCTGGTTTAGATTCTGTAGAAAACGACCTGAAAGATGTCTCCAAGCTTAAACTAGGGCTTTGTTGACTCAAGAGTGATCTTGATGAGTTCGGAACACCTTCTTGGCACCTTTCTTCTTGACAAACCTGCATACAAAAACTTGCAAATCACACATGCAAAGAGGAGACAAAGGGTTAGGGTTAGAGATTAGGAATTTTCCTTAGTCAAACCCCTTTGATGGTAGCTAAACCCAAATGAGAAACAATGAAAGGAAAGAATGCTTGAATGATGAATACAATACAAACACTTACCAAACCTTTGATAGTTGAAGTCTACAACATGCAAGAACCAACTCCAATGGAGGTTTTTTTTTATTTCCTTGTGCTTGATTGCTTACTTGGGAAGCTTCAGTGCAAGAGTACTTGTGAAGGTGAAAAATGATCTAAGGATAAGTCAAAATGACGATGAAAACCCTTACTTGTTGAACCATAAAATATGGAGGTGGGGTGGTTTGTGTGGAGATAAGAGAGTGGATCCTCTACAACATCCTAGGGTTTTTCACCTAGAAGGAAGAGGGTTTTCTTTCACCTCCAAAGGCACCCTATTTTGTGATTGAGTTAAAAGGGGTTTTAGGGATTGGAACACTAAAGGGTTGTGAGATGTGTCAAATGTAATGAAATATGTTATAGAAATGCAACTAATTAACCTAAACTAATCTAACTTATGCTACTAGAAAACAAATGATGTAATGTATAGAAATGCAAGCAATAAGAGTAAGCTAATCTAACAGAATAGAGAAGTGCACCTAGAAACTGAAGAGGGCTAGAACTGGGATTGTGGAAGTCATTGGAAAACTAGAAAATCGAGGTTTTGATCTGTCTAGGACACTTACGCCTAGTGGGGCGACCTAGTCCCTTTTTGGGGAATCTTCTTTGGGAGTCATTTCTACCAAAAGGGTCCTCGAATCTAAAAATTTCAGTGTCAGAAAGCCTCAATGGGACTAGGTCGCCATTATGGGTGACCTAGTCCCTTTCTACTTCTATGGTAAACTGAAAGTGGACTTAGGTTCCTTATGTCTATGTTTTTCTTCTCGGCGGGAATCCTATCCAAAACCTACAAAATAACCTACAAAACATAATGTATTTGTGTTTCTAATGTGGGGTTTACCTTTTTCAAACCCCTAGTTGGTATTCAAACTTGAAATGAAATGGAAATCTGCATAAACCCTAGCCCTAAGTGTGTCTAGAACTAGGAAAACCTGAAACAAAGAAAAACCCTATTCTATTGTGCTAGAATAAGATGTATGCAATAGATTTGAAATGATGCAAGACTCTAAACCCTAGAAATCCTACAACATTGCAAATGAAAACAACAAGGAATGCAACTGGTATGCAAACCTCAAAATCTACAAGTGGGTTGAAAGTAGAAGATGGAGGCACTTTGAAATCAGTCTTTAGGAATGATTTGGTGGCTAGTTGCAGCTCCTCAACCTAGATTTCTCCATAGATCTCCATAGGCATCTATCTTCAACCTTGTCAATGTGTGATCTTGGATGTAAAGTAAGCTTCAAGACCTACAAAAAGCCCTAGTTTTGTTGTCTAAAAGCTTCAACTTATATTGTGTGTGAGATGAATCTTCTTGAGGAAGATGTTTTTGCACTTGATTTTGGAGTTGAGTGTGAAAAGATGAACAAGAGAGAGTAAAAACATGAGCTAGAAGAGTGGAAAAATGACCTAAAAAACAAGTATATATAAGCAACATGACCTAATTGTCGAGAATTTTAACCTAAGAAGTTGACACCCATCACATATTTCTGGTTAATTATTGATTTTCTTGCTTAAAACTTGAAAAATCCACAAAAAGTATGAGGTTGCCAACTTGGGTGACCTAGTCCCACTAAGGGATTTTTAAGTGGGAACTACGATTTTTAAATGGTTTTGGAGTTTTATAGGGGATTGAATGATCCCTTGGGTGTATCAAGCCTCTAAGTCAAAATTAACAACCTTAGGGGCCTATAAATGTTGTTTTAGGGTGAAAATTGGTGAGATAGGACTTAAAGTGGAACCAAAATGGGCACAAAATTGTCCTTTTCTTCAAAGGTATACAATTTTTGGCAACACATTTAGCTCGCACTTTAGCACCCATATGAATATGCATGCATATGTAAGCTAAAAGACTCTAAAACAAACAATGCACCTTCATTTTTTTTAAATGATACTCATTTAAAAGGCGGGAGAATATTTGCAAAACCATAATGTTAGGAACCGCATCCTACAACACAAATTCGGTAGAAGTCGTAAAAATCCTCTTATCCAATTCCTAGTGATCAAATTCGAGGGTATATGTATGCACCCCCTGGATTCCTCTTGCTTTACGGAGGTGGAATCAAGGTAGTCATCTAACCACGTCAGATAAGGGCACACATATCAGAGGGAAATTCTAAGTACCATGCCTCATAGTCATAGGTGTGTGATGATGTAGGGCGTGGAAACATGATGTTGACACAACAAACACCATCAAAAATGGAGTTCACTAGCAGCCAAAATATTGATTTTAATGAAAAAGCACAATAAAAGATAAATAAAGTGAAAAGGTACAAATGTGCATATCTGGGTAAAAGTGAGTTAATTGAAAAGAAAATGGCAAAAGAGTAACATTCTCTTAATTTTCTCATTTACCTAAATTGCAGTGTTGGAGACTGACAAGGAGAGAGTGACAACATGCCTAGCACACATGGCTTTACTCCCGCGAGATTGGATGTTTTGCGTGACTAGGTGGCAAGTGGCAACCGCCAGTACGAGGTTGGTTGATTCTAGAACCTGTTATTTTGTGATTTTTCAATTAGAGGATGAATTTATAGCTTATTTAGAGTATATTAGGATCCTAGATTTTTTTTTTGCAAAGTGTCCCTTTTTTCGCAAAGTGTCGGACCTTTTGTTCACAAAGTGTCCCTTTTGTTTGCAAAGTGTCCCTTTCTTCACAAAGTGTCCCTTTTCTTTGAAAAGTGTCTCGTTTCTTCGTGAAGTGTCCCAAAGGGTTCTAAAGTGTCTAGGGCCATAGAAAAATCACACTAGAACAACATTAGCAATCTTGCTTGATGAATTATAGTAAAATTGAATAAATTAGATGATTTAGATAGCAAATTGTGAGATTTTGCATAGGTACTGACACGATCTTGGCAGCAGTTAGGCGGGAGATAAATGAGTTTACTCGGAGACCTGGCACCAGCCCTATCACCAACAGAGATGGAGCACCTATAGGTGGTGGGGATCTACTGGGCCTACTTGATGCCACCGATGAGATATCATGATGCGATGTTGATGGCGCTATGTGAGAGGTGGAATGTAAATACCTACACTTTTTAATGTGTGTGCTCCAAGGTTTGCTTGCACTACAACTAAGAGACCTAGCTTGTCTCTTCTAGGAACCTAGTCTCCTCTAGGTCTTGATTGGCTCAGATGATTGACTAAGTCCAATTCTAACTCTTCTTTAAGAGTTCTATCCTTTGTGCTTCACCTTGGAGGACTAACACCATTTGACAAGTTCAATTTCTCTTCCTCACTTAGAAAGCTCTAAGTGCTAACTTCTCACAAACATCATTCTTCATTGCAGGGGTGTCCATCCTATTGAAAAAATTCATAACCTTGTATATTTGAACCATTATAGAAGGTTCTTCAACCCTATCCTTACCGGGTTCAAGGATTCACCATTTGAGACCTTAAATATGCCTACATCTTGTATGCTTTTACCACTCCTGTTTTGCCAATTCTAGCAAAACTTCCCCAAAGACCCTACAAATATAAAGGCAGATTTGGATACCCATTTGGAAGTTTGACAACCTCCGTACACTAGTTTCCTACAACTTAGGACAATAGGGCTAAAAGGCCTAATTTCTAGGACTGGCTGTAATCTTGCTTGGAACCTGCTCAAACCATAAACTAAATGATTGACATGACCTCAGTCCACCTAGTATGATGAGCTATGATGAAACCCTACTTGAACCTGTACCTTTTCCATACAGTACCTCTTTACCCTGCAAGAAATCTTCAATGACATTCCTAGACCTCTAACCGGGCTCTGTCTGCTCGCCTAGAGACTAGTGATAAAAAGATCTCTCCACTCTTTCATGCTCCCTAATCCTAAATCTATATACACTAATGACTCCCCTAACATTTCCACCTGTCCTTAGGTGTTTCCCAAGGCTAGATTTCATGGGGGAGCCATGAAAGCACCGACTGGTCAAGACTGGACCAGTAAGAACTTAAAACCAAAACAATTTACCTAACACCAAATATCCTACTCTAAACAACTTGTTTATCAAATGAAAAAGACAAAGATAATCCTATAGAACACTAAACAAATACTAAACTCAGTCTCTCAATCCATTAAGCATCTCTGTCATCACAAAAGTTCGGGTTGTTCTTGAAAACACTGTTGCAGAGCTCTCTGTTTCACTTCAAAAACTAATTACAAATTACATAACTCCATCATCTCTACATGAGATTTGAGTCTTGGGTCATAATAGATGCCATTCCCATGATTCTAGGGTCTGTTGGCCAATCTCCCACTTCCTATTCTCAACGGAATCCAAAGGTAACCGAGTTGCATGCCCATGCTAACTTCTTTACAACATTTGGCATCTTTCTCTATGCCTTGATCCTATTTCTTAGGACCACCATTCCCTCTAGATTCTGAGGAACCAACTCATTTAATGGCCTTAAGGCATCTTTGCAACAACCACTAAGTGTTTAGAACATCTTTAAGACTCTAATCTCCCATAGACAACTAACATTAAAAAAAAACATAAACTACTAACAATGGCTAATTGTGTGACCTTAGTCCTAATGACTAACTCACCTAGCCCACAAAAGCAATGACCTTCTAAGGTCAGAAAACAAACTAACATCTTGACTTGGCTAGAGCCAAGTACAAGCCAAAATAACAAACATGGAGGTTAGCCAAGGTGTGCTCCTGCACCACTTTTCACCTACCCATAGGAGAGATGACAGTCACACTGGAGGATGTCCACCGCATTCTCTGAGTTCCTATTTAGGGAGAGTGCATATGGCTACATAGGGGATGGTCCTTCTTGGAGCAATGGGCAGATATGTAGTACTTCTTAGAGGGTCTCGTACATGATGATAGGGTAGCCGGGTGGATAGATCTATCGATGCTACTATATTCACAAGCACCTATGGTGAGGTGGATTATGATGCACACAATAACACTAGTCATTTTGTTAGATGGGAGAGAAACACATCTGGAGGGTGGACTGGTACACTTGATACGAGGCAGGGTAGAGCATCGAACAGTATATGTCTAGGGTTGATGCATTCTGGCACATGTGTATTATGACCTCGGGCGGTTCATGTTCCGAGAGCTAGAAAACATGGTACACTGCACACTTCTACAGGTATGGTGCTTATAGCATATCACATGCACAGGACTAGTGGGCTTCCCATGTCCAACAACAGTGGGCTATCTGTGAGCATTCGAGTATCCATTACAACGATTATGGCAGTATAGTGATCTTCACTTTTGGAGAGTGAGATTAGACTGATTAGACTAGGAGGATATCCTATGGAGGCCATACCAGCTTGTCCTTCAGTGGCCTAATTACACCAAATAGCTCAAGAGATTACAGATGACTAGGATTCTAGTAGGTCGACATGATCACATAGTGCGGCCATTCTACTAAGATCGGGTCATGAGATAGTTCGGGCAGGTATAGACACCGCCGCAGGCATGAGCATCATTCAAGAGGTCTATTCGAAGTGCACGAAGGCTAGGAGACATAGTGTAATTCAAACGAGATGATGTCATCAAGAGTAATTCAAATTATTCAGATGATGACTAGCCACCAGTTGATGATGTAGATGATGTCAGGACCACATGGGACCACGAGCAGTGGTGGAGGGCCTCATGACCAGAGCCAGTGTTCCCTACCAATGAGCCAGTAGGAGACGCCCAGTCGATGCCAGATGAGGGAGATGAGAGGGAGAGAGAGGACGGGGCTGAGGAGACATGGTACAAGATTGCTAACATTTTTATAGATATTATTGATGAGGATAACGATGAGGATGTAGACCCAGACTATGATAGGTAGGAGGGAGAGTATGAGGAGGACGAACAGGATGAACAGGACGAAGAGGAGGAGGGGGAGAGAGGAGAGGAGCCACCTCTGAGCAAGGATGATGATGTCGTAACTGAGGACCGAGATGAGTAGGGAGAGCTCTCACCTGTTCATAGGACTAGATCCCGGACAAGAGCAGCAATAGGTGCCAACACTCACTACTAAGGGGAGGCGAGTACATCATCCATGCCCCCTGGATAGGATGAGGTGGACATTCCACCCTCTACCAGAGATATAGGTGATGACATTTAATTTTGGTTGATGTATTTTATTTGTGATTTAATGCATATATATGTATATGATGATGTGTTATTGAATAGACTTTTATTTCATTTTTCAAGGCCTACGGAGGGTTGGCGAGAGTTCCAGGGACCTTTGACGAAGAGGACATGGATACTGAATACATGCCCCCACCTATCATGGAGTGTGAGCCAGACACCTTGAGACCCTTTGCGAGATTGCAGACAGCCTATGAGGGCCTCAGAAAGCAGGTTCGTCGAGTGAGAGTTGCACCATAGGGACAACCATCACGGCCTCCAGCAGAGGTGGAGAGATTGGAGAGAGATTTGTCAGAGGTGTGAGCAGAGAGAGACCAGATAGCAGGTGAGCTCCAATTCACCCTCACCCGTATGGGAGGATTATAGTTTACAATCAGAGTCAGCGGATCTCGGTCACGATGACTCACGACCATCTCCTGACGCCCTACTATTGATACAACACGAGTACCAGATCTTGAGGGATCTGGTAATATAGTCCGCAGTAACACTATGTATTATGATGATATGTATACAAGACTTTTGATATATATATATATATATATGCATTTGTATTTTCGATGATGTAATTTAATTGTGTGGATGTTAAATGACAATGTGATTAATTAAATAGTTTAGTATTTAATTAATAGCAACATGATATAACAAAATGTATGTGATGCAATTACAATAGATTTAGAATGTATGGTTAGATTTAAAAATTTAAGATTAATATGTTATGCACTTATGATTATAAAGAACATAACACACAAAAGGAGAAAGAGGTTGAATAGTATGAAATAGAAAATAATTATAAAAATGCATTAAAAAATCACGTTAGTGTTCAAGACACAAATATGATGATGTGTCGAGAACGAAGCAATGAGACAACCCATAGGATAAAATCCAATAGCTGCAATCAACACTGCTTTTTAAATCATACCATTCAAGGGAGGATTATACATAATACTAACACAAATGCGCGACATTAATGGGATCGTGAAGGGGAGTACCATCGCACTCGGTTAAGGTATAGGCACCAAATCCATAATTGGAGTCGATCATGTAGGGACCAAGCCAATTAGGACTGAATTTACCTTTGTCGGCTCAATCAGCAATGGTATTATGTTGTTTTCATATAAAACCAAATCACCTTTGCTAAAGGTTTGAGGGATGACACTTACATCGTGTTTGTGTTGCAACTGTTTAGTATAAGCTTGAAGGTGTTCAGGAGAATTGATGCATTGGGCATCAAGCATTTGAAGTTGGTGTAAACGATGTTCCACATAAGTGTCATTTTTTATGAGACTTTGGAGAGAAATTAGTAATATGGGAATTTCTATCTCCAAAGGGAGAATAGCTTCAGTACCGTAAACAAGGTTAAAATGAGTATTTCACATAGAGGAACGAACGCTTGCGCGATACACCCATAATGCATATTGCAATTGTGTATGCCAATCTTTTTGGTTTTGATTGACAATATTTCTAAGGATTTGCTCCAATATCTTATTAGTACTTTCAGCTTGACCATTAGACTGAGGGTAGTAAGGTGTTGAGAAACGATGTTGGATATGGAAGGTCTCAAGGAACTTCGTCACCTTGTTCTTAAAGGGAGTACCATTATCTGAGACTAATGCGAAAGGGAGACCCAAGTGAGCAATGTTGTGTTCCAATTGGAAATGACATATCAGTTTAGTAGTTGTGGAGCAAAAGGAAATAGCTTCAACCCATTTGGTGAAATAATCAGTAGCAGTGATAATAAATGTATGTCCAACAGAAGAGGGCGGGGAGATATTCCAATTAGGTCCAAACCCCACACAGAGAACGACCAGATAGGTATTTGGGAATGAAGCTACGAAGCAGGTGTGTGAATCAAATTACTATGTTCCTGACATTGATGACATCGCTTAACATACGCATAACAATCTTTTTCCATATTTTTCCAATAATATCCTATACGCAAGAGTTTTTGCGCCAAGGTCTTTCCTCCAAAATGTCCTCCACAAGTACCAGAATGGACTTGTTTGAGAGAAATATGGGTTTCAACATCCTTGAGACATGGTAGAATGATTCCATCGAAGGATCTTTGGTACAATGTGTCTGCAAGGATGATATAGCTAGTGGCTAACTTTTTGAAGCATTGACGGGTATTTTTAGTGGTGGGTTTGGGAATGGTGCCATCTTTTAGATAATTGTAGATGGCCATACCATTCACATGGATTATCAGAAAAAGTGGGACAGATATCAGGAGGTTGATTGCTAATGGAGGGTTTCATGGTGGGATGGATGGTGAAGAGTATCTATCTAGAAGGGTCGATAGGAGAGACAAGAGAGACTGCACTCGCCATGTCATCCATGTGGAGATTATCTTTTCGAGGGATGTTATCAATGGTAAAGGAGTCAAACTAGTCTAATATATTAAGAACAAGCTCCTTATATTGTGAGAGTTTATCATGTTTAGTTAGATAGAGACCGTTATTTTTTTCAATGATAAATTGCGGGTCACCATAGATCTTAATATTTTTAACCTTTAAGACAAGAGCAACACGTAACCCAGCTAGTAGAGCTTCATACTTAGTTGTATTATTCGTACATAGGAAATTGAGATGATAGGATAAGGGAATAGGCTTACCAATGGGTGGAATTAAAATAACTCCAGCACCAGAGCCTGTTCGACACTTGGATCCATCAAAGTACAACTCCCATGTAGGAATGTCTATAGTAAACACACTATCATCAGGGAAAGAATCATTGGTAGGTAACGCTAATGGGGAAGGAGCATCAACTAAATGGTCAGTTAAGGCTTGACCCTTGATTGCTTTCTAAAGCAATAAACTTAAGGTCAAACTCAATTAACAACATGACCCATTTAGCAAGACGTCCTGATAGATTTGTTTTAGTAAAAAGATAGCGTAAAGGGTCAAACCTTATTGTCACATGTACTTCAGCATTGAGTAAGTAATGTCGCAACTTAATAGTAGCCAATACAAGAGCGAGACATTGTTTTTCAATGGTAGAGTTCAACAAGTCTCGTAATCAAGGAGCATGTGACTAATATAATAGACAAGATTCTCTTTACCGTTGGAATCCTTTTGAACCAACAATGCCACGAGAGCATGGGAAGAAGTAGTGATATAGAGGATGAAAGGTTGATTGGCTATAGTGGGTTGTAAAACAGGGGGAGTTATGAGGTACTCTTTCAAATTTTCAAAGGCTAATTTATAGTCCTCATTCCAATCGAAGGTAACATCCTTTTTAAGAAGATGAGTAAAGGGTAATGTGCGATGGGCTAAGCAAGCGACGAAATGATGAATGGCTTGTATTCATCCTTGCAACGTACATAATTAGGAAATATTACGAGGAGCTGGCATATTGATGATAGCATCGATTTTCTTTGTATCCACCTCAATGCCTCCGTGAGATATGATAAACCCTAAAATTTTACCACTATCTATGCCAAAGACACACTTGTTAGGATTTAGGCACATGCTGTATTTGCACATACAATCAATGATTTGATGGAAGATATGCACATTATCTTGGTGGGTTAAGTATTTGGCAAGAATTTCGTCAATATAGTCTTCTAAGATTTTGTGAATATAATCATGGAATATTAAGGTCATCGCTCGCTAGTAAGTAGCACCAACATTATTTAAACCAAAGGGCATCATAACCCAACTAAACGTACCCCAAGAGGACGTAAAATCCATCTTGTATTGATCTTGCGAGTTAATAAAGATTTGGTTATACCCAAATAATCCGTCCATATAGGATAACAAAGTGTTTCCAGTAGTGGAATCCATGATCATATCGATGTTAGGGAGAGGAAAGCTGTCTTTTAAAGAGGCCTTATTCAAATCTCTAAATCTGTACATATCCTAACATGATTATCAGGTTTGGCCACCAAGAATATGTTTGAAATCCAAGGAGAATAATCAATGGAGCGAATAAAACCTAAGTCAAGGAGTTTTTTGAGTTCTCCTTTAAAATGCAAGACAACCTTGGGATTAATTTTTTGAATCGTTTGGCAAATGGGTTTAGCATTCTCATCAAGGATAATGTTATGGGTTACTATCTAGGGATCTATTCCTAGCATGTTCGAATATTTCCAAGAAAATAGCTTACGAAAGGTATGAAGCAGGGTTGCAAGATCCTCTTGTTCTTCCTCATTTAGGCACTTCCCAATTTTAATGATTTTGTCTTTATCATCAATATCGATGGGGACATCAAGGGTATCTCCTAAAGGGAGTGCATTATATTTAGGAGCGTCAGGATCATATGGTTCCAAGCTAGGATGGAGTTCATTAATAGCACCAACGGTGGACTCCGAACTCAACATAGCACAAGAGGCATGCCTCCTGGAGTGAGAAGGAGTATCTAAAGCACCTAAGAGATGTTTTAAATCATCCTCATCATGAACATAGGTGAAGAGGGTAGCATCCACATAAAGAAATTCAGGGTGTTTAAGCATACAAGGGTAGTTCTCGATGTGCATGATATAGTATTGATGTTGAGAGAGGGTCATTGATTAGCTTTTGTAGCTTTAGAAAAGGAAAATCCGAGATCGGTTTTGGTTCCTTATGTATTAGGTTCAATGGGGAAATAGATACCTTGTTCACGCTTGCCACACCCTTGACCCTTGTAACCCAATTTCTTAAGGAGATCATAACCACATCCATAAATTCTCTCCATTTCTTGTGGGTTAGGGGGTTGTTGATAATCCATCTAATCAAAATTTGTTGTATATGTGGTATTTTCTTCCAAAAGAGATGAGTTAGATATGGGGGAAGGGTGTTCCTCTTGTTGGGTGGAGAGGACAGTAGATTGATCATTTTGAGTGTCCTCTTTGCGTGTGAGACTACACTCACCCATAAAGGAAGGAGTAAACTCTAAAGAGCCCAAATCATCACCAAGTAAATTAACTTGGTTTTATATTCGGGTTGATCTTTCTTGGAAGGGGAAATGTTAGAGGTAGGAATGAGGATATGAACTAGAGGTGCCCTTTTTGAGTTGCAAACAACTCTCAGGTTCGCGATCAATGTCAATTTGGTAAACTTTATCATTATAGACATATTTAATTTTGTGATGAAGGGTCGAGGGTACCGCTTGCATCTCGTGAATCCATGGTCGTCCCAAGAGGAGATTATAAGAAATATCATAAGGCATAACATGGATAGGAGTCTGCAGGGTAACCATTCTGATGGTAATAGGTAAGGTGACGACACCAAGAGGTTGTTTGGTAACATTATCGAGCTCTAATGGATAAGGAATCAGACTGGATTTGCGACCGGTTCACATGTAACCTATCGAGAAGCTTTGCACCGCACACATTTAGGGAAGAGCCATTATCAACCAAGGTTCTTTTGATACCTATCTAATCATACTGAGCTATGATCATAAAGGCCTGATTTTGTCAGTGTAACTCTAATGGTGGAAGCTCATGTTGATATAAATTAATATCCACATTGGATGTATTCATGTCATGTAGGAAAGCTGCTACATCATTAATGTTCATACCAAGAGGGACCACAATCTGTTGTAAGGTTGTTTGAAGCATGGTGTGGTAGTTAGGGGAATTTTGAAGGAGATCCCAAAGGGATATTTTGGTGGAGTTTTTTTAAGTTGTCCAACCAAATCATACTCCTTAAGTTGTGTTGAAATGAGGAGCTGCGGGTAAGATAGGGTTGGGTAATGGTAAGGAAGTGGAGGGAGGTGGTTGTTGGGGATGTGGGTTATTTCGGGTATAATGGGTGTGGGCAATGGTATCATTCTTAGGAGGGTAAAGGGTAAACTCAGGTTGGGCTGAGGTTGGAGGTTTAGGACAAGGTAGGTAGAGAACAAATTGGGGCTGGATGACATTGACATCTTTTGTGTTAGTTGGGGTATCACAACAAACTGTAGTGGACAAATTAGGGGAGATGAAGTCTTGGAGGACATCATCTAACATACCCATATCATCACAACTAAAGGGTTTGGAAGACAAGGGAGGGGAAGTTGTAACTACATCATCACCAATCTTAGTGGATGAAGTGAGTGAGGGGAAGCTTTGAAGAACTTCATTTAACTAATCAAAGTCATCACAACTAAAAGATTTTGATGATATAGTGTTCCTATAGTGAACAAGTGTGTGAATTATATTATGTGAGTTATCTATGTTTTCAGGTGTATGTGTCATGAAATATACTTTGAAAGAACTAGGAACTAAAGCAGAAAGGGAAACATGTAATGCTTTAATACTACTTAAAAATGCCATTTTAAGCTAGAATAAGCATATAACAAAGAAAATCAAAACTGAAACCTAGCATTAACATAAAGAAACAAAGAGTGTAGAAACTGGAGAACAGATTCAGAAAATACTAATGTAAAATGCCTACTGGGACCCTAGGTGACCTAGTCCCGGTATGGTTTTTTTGAGTTTTTAAGGTGTTTTGTGATGGAAAATGCAATTTTTTGGAAATTAACATGCAGAGATATAATATATATGTGAAATATATGTATTAGGCAAGGTAATAAATGACAACTATGATGCTTTTTCACTAATGAAAAATGAAAAAAAATAGGATGCTTGTTTACACAATGCAACATTCAATGCAATGCTAACTAAAGAGCTCCTAGTATGCTAATGCAAAAGAAAATCAGAAGTATGTAATGTGTTGGAACGCAAGTTCACCAAAATGAACCACAAAATATGGAGGTGGGGTGGTTTGTGTGGAGACAAGAGAGTGGATCCTCTACAACATCCTAAGGTTTTTCACCTAGAAGGAAGAGGGTTTTCTTTCACCTCCAAAGGCACCCTATTTTGTGATTCGGTTAAAAGGGGTTTTAGGGATTGGAACACTAAAGGGGTGTGAGATGTGTGCAAATGTAATGAAATATGTTATAGAAATGCAACTACTTAACCTAAACTAATCTAGCTTATGCTACTAGAAAACACATGATGAGATGTATAGAAATGCAAGCAATAAGAGTAAACTAATCTTTAAACATAATACAGAAGTGCACCTAGAAACCGAAGAGGGTTGGAACTAGGATTGTGGAAGTCACTGGAAAACTAAAAAATTGGGATTTTGAGCTGTCTAGGACACTTACGCCCAGTGGGGTGACCTAGTCCCTTTTCGGGGAATTTCCTCTGGGAGTCATTTCTACCAAAAGGGTCCCCGAATCTCAAACTTTCAGTATCGGAAAGCCTCAATGGGACTAGGCCACCATTATGGGTGACCTAGTCCCTTTCTGCTTTTCTGGTAAACTGGAAGTGGACTCAAGTTCCTTATGTCTTTGTTCTACTTCTCGACGAGAATCCTGTCCAAAACCACCTTGGTCAAACCCCTAGTTGGTATTCAAACTTGAAATGAAATGGAAATCTGCATAAACCCTAGCCCAAAGTGTGTCTATAACTAGGAAAACTTGAAACAAAGCAAAATCCTATTCTATTGTGCTAGAATAAGATGTATGTAATAGATTTGAAATGATGCAAGACTCTAAACCCTAGAAATCCTACATTGCAAATGAAAACAACAAGGAATGCAACTGGGATGTAAACCTCAAATCTGCAAGTAGGTTGAAAGTAGAAGATGGAGGAACTTTGAAATCAGTCTTTAGGAATGATTTGGTGGCTAGTTGCAGCTCCTCAACCTAGATTTCTCCATGGATCTCCATAGGCATCTATCTTCAACCTTGTCAATGTGTGATCTTGGATGCAAAGTGAGCTTCAAGACCTACAAAAATCCCTATTTTTGTTGTCTAAAAGCTTCAACTTTTGCTATGTGAGATGAATCTTCTTGAGGAATATGTTTATGCACTTGATTTTGGGGTTGAGTGTGAAAATATGAACAAGAGAGAGTTAAAAAATGAGCTAGAAGAGTGGAAAAATGACCTAAAACAAAGTATATATAAGAAACATGACCTAATTGTCGAGAATTTTTAGTTAATTTTTTATTTTTCCGCTTAAAACTTGAAAAATCCACTAAGAGGACTAGGTCGCCAACTTGGGTGACCTAGTCCCACTAAGGGTTTTTTAAGTGGGAACTATGATTTTAAAATGGTTTTGATGTGCTTTATCAGGGATTGAATGATCCCTTAGGGGCCTATAAATGTTTTTTTAGGGTGAAAATTGGTGAGATAGGACTTAAAGTGGAACCAAAAATGGGCACAAAATTATCCTTTTCTGCAAAGGTATACAATTTTTGGTGACACACTTATACATGGTAAAGCCTAATTTTCTCGAAAATGACACATGATAGGCTGAGCTTGGGGTTTTGGGGGAAAATTGTTGCAAGATTTATGTTTTAATTTTGAAATTTATACCAAAAGGGACTAGGTTGTCCAAGGTAGCGACCTAGTCCACTTGGGCAATTTTAAGTGGTGGTCGGGAATTAAATAATGTTAAATGATGTTTATCAGGTTTGCCTCCTGAAAGAAACTTAAGTTGGGACTAAAAGTATATAAAGGGGACAAATTAGTATAGGAAAAGGGTTAATTAGTGGATGATAGGCCTAGGAATATGTGAAAATGCCTTACAACACTTTACAACACCTTGACACAAGGCTTGGAACGGGGTAAAAGGGGGTTGTTTGGGTGAATTGCGTTGAAAGGGTCTTAAAAAAGTGGGAAGATGTGTTACAACACTTCACAACACCTTAGTAAAACACCGTTAGATTATTGTTGAATTGCAAGCTTTCAAGACTAAATCAAGGGAAAACAAGGCCAAAATCCCATGGAAAAGGCCAAAATGAGTGAAAAAGTGCCAAAGACTACACTTTTTGGTGACACACTAAATAATCCTGGATCACAACAACCAAATTTGTAATTTGTATAGAGAGATTCCAACAAATTATTTGAGTTTCAATTTTAAGAGACTAAGAGATGCTAGAAAAGACTACAGAGCAATGAAACTTCCAAATGAATTTGAGGATGACCTTCCTGCATAGTTGAGTGAGTATATTGTGGTGAGGGGATACACCAAGGAGTAATTTTTTCCATGAAAAAATGTGATTCAAGAGGGTGAGAAGCAAAGAAAAAAGGGAATTCCACAAGTTTTGTGCATGAGGGAAAAACTAGAAAGCATGTTTTATAGATTTAGATTTAGCACAAAAGGAACCTGATAATGGAGAATGGAGAAATTTGAGGTGATTACCAATAGGTATCTTATCATGAAGAATATTCTGAGCCAAGATTTGAGATTGAGCATTGAATTTAGATGTCTAAATTTGATGGTTGATCACATTGTTGGAAAAATAAGGATAGATAACTGAGAGGGGGGGTCAATCAGTTGTTACCAAAATCAAAATTATACAACATTAATCAACCTTTAATCTTATATTTGATAATTAGTTCAGTGCAAGCATAAATAAATAACATATCAGAGACACATGAACACCAATATTTTATACGTGGAAACCCTATTAGGGGAAAACACCATGGTGGATCTTAGTCCACAAGATTACACCCTATTAAAAGTATAATGAAGAATGAATAAAGAATGGACTTGCATTCAGGCACAATGCCTAGAGCTCATTGCTCAAAGGGAAGGCTCACTACCTTACATAAGACAATTAGATTAAATCCATCTGATGAACATGAACTGAGAAATTAGCTTCTTTATAAGCCCGATTATAGTTTTGGTTAAGCACAAATACACTTCTTCACACTTCACTCAAGCTTCTTCACATTATGCTTTGTAATCAGATGATCTGATCTTTATTTGCACATACATATTCTCATACACTGACAATACTTCAAGCATACTTCAAAATGTAGAAACAATCATTTTTATATATCTGCTACACGGATTTACATCAACAACTTTGTCGGCCACATAATAAATGAATTACAACTTGTCGACCTTAATACATAAACAAACCTTAATGTGCACCAACCTAAGTCAGTCACAACATAGTAAGGACCTAAACAAGCATCCTCGAGCATGCCAAAAAATAAAATATTAATCCATAAGGATCCACAACACAAATCCATAAGGATTCACAACACGCTATCACCATCATGTTAGCCAAGAACAAAAAAACTTGAACATACAAGGAAAAATATTCAATCACGAGTTCATTCCGATCAATGCAGACATACTTAACTAATAGAGCATGATCTAGAAGCATCATTGAACATCTCAAAACATACACAACAACCAAATTCACCATAATTGCAATCTCATCTTCCAGAAACACTTGCTACAGTAACTTAATAACTGTAGGAGCATAAGACTTCATAACTTTCTCAATTCTTGATGTGTACCACTGAAACTTTCAAACAACATACTAGATACGCTCAGATAAAAACCCTTTAGTGTATACCACCTGATCATCTACGAACACAACTTTCCATCAGTCTGACCTTCTCAGCTTCACTGGTTTCCTACAATATATTTATTACAATTTTTTCAATATCCTCCACATATACAACCTTTAGAATCACCAATGCTAATAGTGTTGACATTAATGACAACCACATATCAGCAACATAACCACAACATCCAAAAATCTCCCCCTTTGTCATTGATTGCAACACATGATGTGAAAAATAGTACCATCAACACAACTAGTTGTTCACATACTTCTCTCCCTTTGTTCTACAATTTTCCTCTCATAGTTCTTCTCTCCCTTTCTTGACTCTTCTCTCCCTTTCTTCAAGTTTTTTTCATATTATTCTTGTCCTCCTTTGACATCAATGGCAAAGGTACACATGCTCTGATCACATATCATCTGAATCATCTGACTACTCCCCCTAAGTAGCAGCCACCATAACATCAATCTGAAACAAGATCTTACTGTGAATCCACTGATTAATGCAAATACTTGCATCTTAGTTCAAATTAGGAGGGGAAATCACCCCTAACTTTCCTCTAAGATAATCAAATGTATCCTTAGGCAATGGTTTGGTGAAGATATCTGCAATTTGTTCTTTTGTAGGCACATACTCCAATCTGACCTCTTTCTCACTCACTTTGTCTCTCAAAAAGTGATACTTGATAGATATATGTTTTTTCTTAGAGTGTAGCACCGGATTATTAGAAATTTTTATGGCACTTGAGTTATCATACAATATAGCAATAGGCTCATCATATTCAATTCTGATATCTCTCAGCATTTGCTTCATCCACAACACTTGGGTACAATTATTTGCAGCAACAATAAATTATGCCTTAGTAGTAGATAAGGAAATGAAATTCTTCTTTTTACTTAGCCAAGACACTAGCTTCTTCCCTAAGAAGAATGCACCACCACTTGTAATTTTTATGTCATTAACATCACCTACCCAATCTGCATCTATAAATTCATTTAGATTAATATCATCATCCTTTGGATGCCATAACCCAAAGTCAACTGTTCCTTTCAAGTACCTGAATATTTTCTTTATTGTAGTCACATGTGATTCCTTTGGATTTGCTTGATATCTAGCAACCATCCACACAACATTCATAATGTCTGGTCTTGTTTGAGTTAAATATATCAAAACACCAATCATTGACCTATATCTTGTTTTATTAGCCTTAGGAGAATCGTCATTCTTTGTTAGCCTACATCCGGTTACCATGGGTGTACCAACTGGTTTTTAGTCTTTCATGCCAGAAAAAATTAGTAACTCTTTCACATACTTGGACCGTTGAGATATAAAGATTCCATCATCTAACTTAGTAATTTGCAATCCTAAAAATAATTTTAGCTCTCCTCTCATTGACATCTCAATTCACTTTTCATTTCATCAACAAATTTCATGCATAAGTCATCATCACCTTCAAAAATAATGTCATCAACAAAGACTTCAATGATCAACTCATTATCCTGATCTGATTTGAAATACAAATTGTTGTCAACACTACCTTTATTGAATCCAAGCTTCAACAAGTATTTATCTAGTCTAGCATAACAAGCTCTAGGGGTTTGTTTGAGTCCATATAATTCTTTCTTCAACCGACACACCATGTCCTTTTCATCAGTCAATTGAAATCCATCTGGTTGCTCAACATAAACTTCTTCTTCTAGTTCACCATTCAGAAATGTTGACTTCACATCCATTTGATAGAATTTTTAATTCTTGAATGTAGCATAAGAAAAAAATAACCTTACAACTAGGTGAACCCACAAAAGTGGTTTACAATTCGAATGAGGAAGGAAAACTTCCAAAAAATTCCCCCACTCAAAAAAATATCATTTTGAGGGGTTCAAATGAACTCAAGGTTTGAGTGAACCCAAAATGGGTTCATTCGAACCCCTTTGAATGTGGAAACATGTGTTTTCCATTGTGGAACGGGGTTCGCTCGAACTCCCCTTTTCCCACCTTCCCACTCTCTCTCACAAAAAACTTCCAGATTTTTGCCCTTCGAAGCACAGGTTGAGGACGAAAATGGAGGAGACTTCATAGAACCAACTGGAATATGGTTGTCCTCAGAACGATCTATCCAATGAATATAATTTTAATATGTTTTGGTTTTATTATGTATGTGTTTTTTTAGTTTTATTAAACATAGGTTTTTCACTGAAAATTATGCTCTTTGTTTTGCACATGTGGAAAAATAGAAAATTATCAAAATAAAAAAATTTAAAATATGTTTGGCTGAGTATTGATGTCATTGATCCATTAAAAAAAAAAGAATTTCGATACATACATAAAAAGTTATGTTGTATAGAGTCTTCCTATGTGTGAATTGCAATTGGTTTAACTTCAAAACTTGATTAAGGAAAAAATATTCAATAAAAAACTATGAGACCAAATGAAAGTGCTAGATATCGTAGATACAAATCCAAATTCAAAAAAATTATAATTTTATCCTTCATACAAAAAACATTATGTTGTATACGGTGAGTGTCACTTTTTAAAAATGTTATTTTAAAAAAAAAACAAGTTTTCATGGGAGATGGAAAAAAAAGTGTAATCTGATTCCAAAAGTTTTGAAAAAAATATTTTTAGAATCTACAGACAAAATTTGATGAGACTCTAGTTTGGATCATCTTCAAATTCCTTACGGTTTAGCCGCTATAGGTGCCCAAATGTGAAGATTTAGTTAAAAATAATAATTTCAGTGTCCAGTTTGGCCAAAAATTGTAAACCACTATTGTGGGATCACCCAACTTCAATTCTAGCAATAGGGGCAAAGGTTTCTTCAAAATCAATACCTTTCATTTGTGAGTATCCTTTACATACCAGTCTTTCTTTGTTCTTGATCACTTCACTTTGTTCATTCAGCTTATTCTAAAAGACCCATTTGGTTCCAATCACATTTTTGTCTTGAGGTCTAGGAACAAGAATCCATGTATCATTCTTCTCTATCTACATCAGTTCTTCCTTCATTGCTTCCATCCAATGTTCATCTTTGCATGCTTCACTGATATTTCTAGGCTCAGTCTTGGATATCAAAAAATATTCTTCTACCATCCTTCTTCTAGTCTATACACCTTTGTTCTTGTCTCCTATGATCTGACTTTCAGAATGACTTCTGTTTACATATCTTGGAGTTTTGAGTTCTTCTATTTTTCTTTCTGCATTTCCACTATATTCTTCTTCATGATTCTCTTGATTCACCAAAACAATTTGAACTCGATTATGTGTTTGTGCATCCTTTCAAATCTCAGTATTATCTTGTTGGTCATCTAAATCATATATGTAATACATGGATGATTTTTCAATATCCTCATCAACTCTGACATTTGCACTTTCAACCATCTTCAATATTTTATTGTAGCACTAGTAGGCTTTTCTCTTAGTAGAGTAACCCAAAAAGATTCCTTCATCACTTCTAGCTTCAAACTTGTCAATATCTTCATCTCTCTTAATATAACATCTACTTCCAAAGATTTTGAAATACTTAACAGTAGGATTATTACCAAACCATGGCTCAAAAGGAGATTCTTACCAGAATTACCATTTACATTCACCCGGTTGATATTGTATACCGTAGTGCTTACAACTTCTCTCCAGTAGGAATAAGGAACATTACCTTCCAACATCATAGTTCTAGTAGCATCTAAAATTGTTCTATTATTTCTCTCAACAACTTCGTTCTGTTGTGGGATCCGGGGAGCAGATAACTGCCTTTTTATTCCATGCTCTTCACATAATGAATTGAACTCCCAGGAAGTGAACTCACCACCTTTGTCTGATCTCAAACATTTGATCTTCAAAACTATCTCAATTTTTTCCATAGCCTTAAAGCCTTTTAATTTCTCAAATGCCTCGTGTTTTTCTCTCAAGAAAGAAACCCAAACCATTCTAGAATAATCATCAATAAGCAACATAAAGTACCTTTCTCCTTGTAGACTTCTAATTCTAGATGGACAACATAAATCAGTATGTACCAAATCAAGTACTCCATTTGAATGATATTGTTTACTCTGAAATGAAATTCTTTTATTTTTTCCCATCTGACATTCCTTGCATATAAAGTTAGTAGGCTTCACTAACTTAGGTAGATCTTTGACTGCTTGTGTGGAGCTTATTTTGACAATGTTATGAAAGTTCACATGACACAACCTTCTATTCCATAGCCAGCTTACATCAACTTGAGAAATCAAACAACTTTCACTAGCAGCATTCAAGTGAAAAATATTACCTCTTGTCTTTGTTCTTGAAGCAATCACATTTCCTAAGCTTCCCAAAATATTGCACTTACCATCCTTGAAATCAAGATTGTAACCTTTGCCAACCATCTATCCAACACTCAACAAATTGTGCTTCAAACCTTCAACATATAGAACATCATCACTATTGCATTTACCTCCAAGATAAATAGTGCCTCTGCCACAAATTACACCAGCATTGTTAGCTCCAAATCTTACAACACCACCACCATGTTTTTTCAAGCTTATAAATTTACTCTTTTCACCAGTCATATGATGTGAGAATTCGTTGTCAATCACCCATTCATCATTCTCATCAATCTTGGTTGCAAGAGATTTCTCAACATTCTGATTGCTAGTTGATTCAATGGACACCAAACTATTTTCCTTGATAGCAATGAATATCCATTCATCTTCATTTCTAGTTTCTTTATCAGATTCATCACCACTAACACCTTCTTCAGCATAATAGCATTTCTTTTTAAATCTTGTCTTGTCAGGTTTATAATTAGAGACTATTTCAAGAAATCTTGATGCAAAATGGCCTATCTTACTGCAAGAGAAACATTTAATAGGTAGCTTTCCTTTGTACTTACCTTGTCCTATGGCTTCTTTTTTCATAATCAGTGCTTCCAGTTCTTCTAGCTCTCTTTCTTCATCTTCAATCAATTTCATTTCTTCTTCATACTTGAATGTCTTCTTAGAACTCTCTCCCGAATTATATCTCAGTTGGCCTTTTCTAGATAAAGTATCTTTGAATGTAGACTCTGTCTTAGGTGAAGATAGACCAAATTCACTCAACTCAAAGGCAGAAATTTTTCCAACCAACATGTCTCTTGTCACATTTTTTACTGTCCTGAGCTCTTAAATAGCATGAGCTTTTGTTTTGTAAGAAGTAGGCATAAATCTAAGTATCTTAGCCACAATCACATCTTCATCCAATGTTCCACTGACACATCTAATGTCCATTACTAATTTATTTACCTTTTGCCAAAAAGAAAAGATGTTTTCATCTTCACTCATATTCATGTTCTCCCACTTGCCTTTCAGACTTTGTAGCTTATAAATTTTCACTAGTGCATCTCTTGCATACAATGTTTCCAACTTTATCTAGATCCCATGTGCAGTCTTCAAACCTATCACATTTGTCATCTCTGAATCTGTCAAAGCACTTAGCAATGCTTCTATAACCCTGGTATTAGTTTCTGCTTCTTTGATCTCATCAGCAATGGAGGGACCATTCTGAGGAATATTATATGCACTCTTTGTAGTCTTCCAGAAGGGCTTAGCAATGCACTTCAAATGACACTCCATTCTGACTTTCCATAGAGAATAGTTTGTACCATCGAATTTAGGACTATCCTTCTTGTAAGATGCCATCTTAGATCACCTCAAGTTATTAGACTTCTACAGAGGAGCTAGCTTGGATACCAATTGTTGGAAAAACAAGGATAGACAACTGAGAGGGGGGGTGAATCAGTTGTTACCAAAAGCAAACTTATTCAAAATTAATCAACCTTTAATCTCATATCTGATAATTAAAAGTGCAAGCATAAATCAATAACATATCATAGAAACATGAACACCAAGATTGTATACGTGGAAACCCTGTTAGGGGAAAAAGCCACGGTGGATGTTAGTCCACAAGATTATACCCTGTTAAAAGTATAATGAAGAATGAATAAAGAATGCACTTGCATTCAGGAACACTACCTAGAGCTCACTTCTCAAAGGGAAGTCTCACTACCTTACATAAGACAATCAGATTAAATCCATCTGATGAACATGAACTGAGAAATTAGCTTCTTTATAAGCCTGATTACAGTTCTGGTTAAGCACATATACACTTCTTCACACTTCGCTCAAACTTCTTCATAGTCTGCTCTTTAATAGGATGATTTGATCTTTATTCACACATACATATACTCATACGTCGAGCATACTTCGAGCATACTTCAAAATCTAGAAACAATCATTCTTATACATCCGCTACACAGATTTACATCAGCAACTTTGTCAGCCAAAGAATAAATGAATTACAACTTGTCGGCCTTAATACATAAACAAATCTTAATGCACAGCAACCTAAGTTGGTCACAACATAGTAAGGACCTAAACCAACATCCTCGAGCATGCCAAACAATAAAATATTAATAAAAAAGGATACACAACATGCTATCACCATCATGTCAGCCAATAATATGCAAAACTTGAACATACAAGGAAAAATCTTCAATCACAAAAATGTCGATCAATGCGAACATATTGAAATGATAGAGCACGATCTAGAAGCATCACTGAACATCTCATAAACATACACAACAACCAAATTCACCAAAATTGCAATCTCATCTTCCAAAAACACTTGCTACGGTAACTGAATAACTATAGGAACATAGGACTTCATAACTTTCTCAATTCTTGATGCGTACCACTGAAACTTTCAGAAAACATACTAGATAAGCTTAGCAACAAACCATTTAGTGTACACCATCTGATCATCTACAAAAACAACTTTCCATCACTCTGACCTTCTCAGCTTCACTAGTTTCTTGCAATATATTTATTACAATTTTCTCAATCTCCTAGACATATACAACCTTCAGAATCACCAATGCTAATAGTGTTGACATCAATGACAACCAAATATTAGCAACACAACCAAAAAATCCAACACACATTCCACTTTGTCTAACTAAACTTGTAGTTCCACTTAACATTGAGACAAAGTGAAAGGAAAATTGAGGGGATGAGTTGTCTATAGATGGTTTTGAGGGGAAAGCCGCAAATATTGTGTTTATTAGGCCATTTCCAATCTTTCATAAAGCTAGAATGACAAGGAGAGGACAAAAGAAAAAAAAATATCAAGGGTAACATGTGGTATTTGAAGACGAGGTTGTTTAGTGGAAAATGTCAAGCTAAACATAGTTTGTAATTGTTTCCAAGAGTTCCAGTTGAAGCTGATGGGATCCCATAAATCACAAAAAACTTGAATTCCCTTTTTAAAAATATTCTTTCCTTTAAAACTTTTAATAGCCCCAAGGGGGTTTCCATCTTGTTGAATTAGACGATTCCACCATATGGAAGAGTTTGCAAAGTTGAGGTCATAACTAAATGATTGATCATACCTAACTAACTTCTTCGAGATGATTTACCATGCTTTCCAAAGATAGTTGAATGGATTAAACCCATGAGTTTTTAAATAATGATCCAAAAGGAGCTTATCATTCAAATTGACCTTATCCCAGACATGGCTAGCAATTGAAGATTTAATGTAGAATTGAACCAAATGCTTTCAGGGAGCCTCTCCTTTCAAAGCTCGCATAATCTATTTTCTGATGAGGAAAACACCATAAGTGTAAGTGTCAATAATCCCCAAACCACCTCTATCCTTTGGATGAATGCAATGTAACCAAGATGTGGAAGGAGATCCTTTCTTGTTTCACCATTTTTCCCAAACAAAACTGTTGATCAATTGAGTTAGTTGATTATAGAAATTTTTAGATGGAAGCCAACAAGATGAGATGTAAATATGAATCACCAAGAGGATTTTATTAGCAATTTGGATGTGACCAACCATGGAAAGGACTCAATTATTCCAACTCAAAAAATTTCCTTTGAATTTGGTCATAAACCAATTCCACATATATCTTTGAGGGAGACTTCAATCCCAAAGGGAATGCCAAGGTATTTGGTGATTGTACCATGTTTAGTTTCATGCCATTCACTAGGGATCCAAGGGGGATGTGGGCTAGGGCGAGTTCTGATGAATTCAATTTTATTCATGGAAAGCTTGGATCTTGAGATAGTAAAAAAAGAATCCAAAACATCAAGAGTATGAGTTACTTCATCTACTAAATTTATGATAAACAACATGCTATCATCAACAAAATAGGAGTTAAGTGCTTTCTCATTAATTGGAAATAAAATACCATGGATAATATTAGAAGCGTGAGCATGTTGAAAGATGTAACCAAGGGCATCAGCAACTAAAACAAATAGGAATGGTGCTAGAGGTTAGCCATAGCGTATCGATTTTTGTAAGGGGAATTGAGGGGAAAGGGCTCCAATGACAACAGCTCTCACATTGGCATAAATGAACAACATTTTAATATTCTCTTGAATTTTGGTTCCAAAATCTAGCCATTTTAACATGTTAAAAATGAAAGGCCAGCGGAAGTGATCATAAGCTTTATTAAAATTGAGTTTGATAATTAGAGCATCTTGAGTAGATCATTGATCCCATTTATTAGTCTCCCAAGCCAACACCAAATTGTCGAGAATAAATTTTCTACCTAAAAAACTAGTTTGGTTTTGCCTAACAATCTCCTAGGTTATATACTTTATTCAACGAGCCAAGGATTTGGCAATAATTTTATATGAGGTGTTAAGATGGGTATTAGGCCACCATCCATTCACCATGTCTTCATTTTTTCTTTGGGGAGGAGTTTACTCAAACATTGGTTTATGATTACCCCCAAGGAGCTTGTCTCAATGCCCTCAAGGTATACGTAATAAAAGTCTTCATGTATGTGAGGCTAAAGGGCTCTATAAAATTCAACTGAGAGCCCATCAATTATTGGAATTTTCTCTAAGGCCGTGCTATAGAGAGCTTCATCCATTTTTTCAATGGAAATGAGATGGTCAAGGTAGTTGCTATAATTAGGGTGTATTTTACAAGGGATACAACTTGCAAAACTTTCTTCAATAATAAGGAGAGTATCACTAGAAAAATAATCAATAAATAGCCTTTTAAAGTGCTCATAAAAGATTTCCAAAATAGCGAATTGGTTGGTATGTATGGAGACATCTGCAACTCTTACACTAAAAATATGTTTTTTTTTTTTATGTTTGTGTTGCAAGAAGTGCAATAATTTTTTTGATCCTCTATCCCCATCCTTTATCCATTGGAAATGCAAACGAATTTGGGCTTCTTTTCCTTTGTAAACTACCAACTTTAGAACTTGTAAATTTTTAATTTTTGTCACACATTGTTGGAGGGAAGCATCAAGGGGATTGGAAACCAAAAGAGAACAATTGTGTTCTAGTTGACCTTTAAGGGATTTTTCTAATCTACGATGTTTGGCATCAACTCTTCACCCATAGTCACGAAGGAATAAAGTGCAAAGGGTGATGGTTCTCTCCCACCAGTTGATCCACCTATCATGTTGAGGCTTTGGTTCATCTTTCTAATTAGCTAAAAGGTTGTCAATGCAATCTTGTTGTTTTAAATGGGAAATATTTAATTTGTATGGAAGATTGATCATTAGGAAGGGCAGGGCAATCAGTAAGAGCAAGGTTGGTAAAGATCCGGGGAGATGATTGAAAAGAGTGGTTGAGAGGTCAAGGTGAACTAAAATACCAACATGGGAGGGGAGAATATGACAGTTTGGGGAGATATAAAACCGATCCAAATAATTCATTTTCCTCAAATAACCCTCACGACAATTATTCCAAGTAAACCAGTGGGCATATGAGTGCTAACTTTACCCAAGAGAGGATCATAGACTTCTAGGGAGTTTCGAGCTAAATTCAAAGCTTATAATTCAATGTGGGACAGTAAGCAAGAACTGTCTCAGGTGCAATCAAACGAAATCTCAACCATGTTGAAGTTTCCCCCCAAAACCCACTCGATAATAGGGCGATGAAGATGATGTCATTTTCAAAGTTGAGTTCACTCAGAGGAGGAGTTATGAGCGTAAATAGAGAAAAATCCATACAAAGTGCCTTGGAAAATAATAGTGGTCCAAATACAATAGTTATATGGGTTAGAAGCCACAACATGTTTGGCAAGGCAATGAGAAAGACCTAAGATTACCCAACCGCTACCTTCAATGTGGTTTATGTGAAGAAAAAGAGCCTCTTGCTAAATAGAGGCAACAATGGATTCCAAACATACGACATTGACTTTTACATCTCGAAGCATTATCATAGCAATTTGATTGCTTTGAATAGATTTCTTGACATGATACTTTTGAGCAGGGATAGTTAAACTCGGAACATTCGAAGATTGGATTTGACATTTCATTAGGAAGAGTCGGGAAGAGTTTCATCATCTATCATCAACATAGTGAACTTGTTCTCTGAGATGCAAGCTTGGGCTTCCACTATGTTATCTATGAAATGTCATTCCCTAGAGGGGGGCCTGGATTGAAATTACATGGGGCTATTTGGGTGTTGGGCTTGATAACTCAATAGAACTATTTTTGGACAAGGGTAGAGACTCTGTTCATCTTTTAACAACTCTATTTGCATCTTCTAACACGATTTCTTTGAAGGACTTAAGACTAGCTGGGGATTTGAGGTGAGGTGAGGAGGATGTCATGAAATATGCAAGGGGTGGGTAGGTTGTGGGTGTGGTGTGGGTGGTAGAGGTAACAAGGGTATAATTTGGATTTTCTTTGGCAGAAGTGACAATAGAATGGTTGGAACTACTTGGAGGTCTTGCTACGGACATGGTTTACGAAATGGACAGTCTCAAATGAGATGGCCTTCCTGACAACAATAGAAGCAGGCATTAGGTTTATTTAGATATGTAATCTTTTGTTCAAATTCAAACCTAGGCCCAACCAATTTTAATGGTTTTAGGAAGAGGTTGTGTTAAGTCCATTTTGACATATGTTCTAGGTTGCACACGTAAACTAGCCCATTTGTCAAAATGTTGTTTGCACCATAGAACTCTACCTAGATGAGAGGCAATGTCTTGCAAAAAGAGACATAAGGTCAAGTTAAAGAATGGGTTTCTACCCACGTAGGGTATTTGGATTTAGATAAGGTCTTCCTAGTAGAAGTCAAGATCCCAAACCTGGACATAAGATATTTGACCGCATATAATCCAAATACCATAGTGTAAGGCAACTCGAGCATGGTCTAGATCAATGAAAATACAAGATATGTATACTATGCCCAATCCCCTAATATTTTCTATAATCCAACCCTTTCATTCCCAATTATTACAAATCCATTTAAAGAAGTCTTGTTAAGAGGGGATGCCTTTAAAGAAAAAAATAATGATGGTTTTTGCTTTGCAATTGGAAATAACCTCAACAATGTCATAAGGAGATCAAATGAAACCACTTTACCCTCTGAGTTTTGTGGGGCAGAGGCTTTGGCGGTCTCAACCGTGTTGTCTTGGTTGCACGTTGCAAAGATTCTGGGCAAAGAGATATGGTCATCTTGACATAGTTGAGTAGCGTTGGAGATCTCAATGTCTCATGACTGTGTCTCCATGGAGGTAGAAATTGATGGCTCAGACGCCATTTGGACATCACATGAATCCATCAGAGCTTTAGTTTTATCATTTTTTGAAAGCCTACGCTCCCTGGATTTCTTTTTCATGCAGGGCACTTTGATTTTCAAGCCCCTATGGGCTTCAACGACCTGAATCTGTTTATTCTTGCAATTGTTGTCCTTATTTTAAGCGGTGACAGACATAACGACGGATTTGAGTTTGCAGCTGCAGAAAGTATATGATTACAGTCTGCGAGCTTCTCGATATCTTTGTCAAAATTCTTGCTTTTGTCCTTAATAATTCTCTCGTATCTTTTCAATGAATGAATGGTTTTTAATGACTTCCACGAGACCATCAGCCTATGGGACGAAGTGCCAGAGCTTTAACCATTTTCAAATTCTTTTTCATGTACGTCCTCCTATTATAGATCTTGACCAAGAAGCCAACAGTTTTGAGGAGCCTAGTCTCCTTAAAAAGCTCATTTAGATTATCCACCTTCAAATTGCCTTCATACTAGATACGGATATCCTCATAAGCAGCACACTCATTGATGAGGTGCCATTCAGTTTCAACGACCCCTTTGTTGCAAAAAATAAAAGTTCTTTGCACCCAAACTTCTTTGGGGACAACCCACCTACCTATCTCACATCTAAGATGGTGTGACGTGGTTCTTAATTGAGTGACCAAAAGCCTAGCCTTGCCTTTAATTGCAACCCTTAGGTAGTCTTTTTCATCGTGCTCCCACATAGAGTTGAACTCCTGGATATAATGTGTCTTTTTACAGCCAACATGCTTAGTCCACATAATAGACCTAATCTTTTCTAGCACAAACCTTTTTATCTCAACATTAGTGTTGGGAGACTCATGCAGTTTAATGTTCCATTTTCTCAACCACTTGCTATTTTGCTTCATCCAAGTCTTCTTTGTACAGTTTAGCTCCTCCCCAACAACCATTTTGGGCCAGCGATGCGTATCCATGTTCTCAACTTTTTTTAAGCAACTTATTAACCGAATGATTGTGGATGCCTCCAACGGGAACATACCAATTTCAGCCAAAAGAATCTCGTACAAAACCAAAGATTTGACTTTGATACTAGTAGTGATCAAATGCTTTTGAATTCTTTCAACTTGCCTCTCCACTTGTGGTTTGACATGCTACCCCCCCAAACCTCACACCCATAGCGGGCAACCGGTGCCACCAACAAACCAAAAAGGGTTTTCTTTGTTTTCCAATCCCATAACTCCGCTTTCCTATATCTATTTTGCAGTAAATAAGATGCCCTCCAGCCACCTTGAATCCTTTTCGTTCTGCAAGTCTCCCAACTGAGCCTATTATGAAAATCAATACCCAAATACTTGTATTCTTCCACCACCTCCAAAGAACTCCCTCAAAAATGAAATTAAACCACTGCTTCTTCCTTTTCAAAAAAAAATTCATAATTTTAATTTTGCTGATATTAATGCATCCCAACCTAGTGACAAAAAAGCTCGAGAACCTTTAAATGATGATACCATGAATTCGATCGTGCCTCACAGAAAGCCAAAATATTAGTTCAAATCGACATTTGATAGTGGAAGCTAGACCAATTAAAGGCTTTTAGTGGGAGAGTGAGTATTCACAACGGCAACTCATCATGAGGGGAAAAGTGGAGTTATTGATGGTATCTAATTCATTTGAAAATGTAGTGGGGAGTAATATTATAAGAAATCGGTCGGGCACATTCATCGTTAGCGGGCAAAAAAAGAGGACGGAGAAATTGGATGAAGTGATACGAAAGCCTATATGCTTATGTGTATGGGAGAGGACTGAATTCGTGATTATTTAATATTAAAACTAGTTGGGGGTGTCATGGCTTTGTTGCCACCCTACGTGGCTATCGATAATTATTCTTGAGATTTGAGACCTCTTTGAGCGATGGCGAGTTTGTTTCGAAGAAAGGAAAGACAGGAGACAAAAGCATATTGAAAGTGACATATAAACACTAAATTGTTGATAGATAAGGAGGATTACATGTGACCCACTCTGACCAACGAAAAATGTTGGGACAATCTGTCAAAAAAAAAAAAATTCTGTAAAATCAGCAATGCTGTCTCGTTTGCACAATTAAAATTGCATTTAAAACCAGATTTGATTACAAAGCCAAATCAGTTTGGAAAGTAGATTACAAAATAAGTTTACCAATCTTGGGAAGACTCGTACCATAGTCAGACACTTCATTGAATTAAATTCATCTGCAACTCATTATGATGAAGATTTGAACACTTGACAAGCTATCAGATTAGGAGACCTGACAAGCTTAATATGGAATAGACTTAAATTCTTTATTGGTACAATCAGATTATATGGAGTGCCTGCGATGTGATACCGCCGCCACTATGGCATTATGAACAGCCTATAATTTGATATGACGTTTGTTACACTGACAATCTGATTATATTTTGATATGACGTTTGGGCTTAGATTAGCGAACAGTAATCAATTGCCCTTATGGAGCTCTGTAAGGCGGAATTATGTGGGCGCTTATAGAGGACCTCCTCTTCATAAAATACATGCCAAATATGGCTCAAGCAAGTCGAAGTTAAAAACCAGATTAGTAAAAAGAAATTGGGTTTTGGCTTAATGTGACGAGAGGTGGTTTAAAGCATTTTATAATTTGCATCATCTTATATTCGCAAGGAAAATATAAAAGAGACCTTCTGCAATTACCAACAAATAGCTGACTTTACATTATCATAATAAAAACCTCCCAAAAAACACTTAACGAGGAATAAACAAATTAAAGGGCCTCTCCAATACATTCGTCCTACCATCCTCCTTCAAGGGATCATTGTCATCAATTTTGCATCGAAATTGCTTATGAAATAAGTGTCTTCAGGTGTTAGTCTTATCATGAAAAAATTGTCATCACTAGGGTATAAGATCTAGTAACTGTCCATATATCAATAATCGTTATGTTCTTGTCTACCTAACCCTTCAATTGTTATCTTTAAAAAAATAATATATTATAATTAAAAGTTCATTTAAATATTCTATATGTACTAATAGTCATTCATTTATACATTCAATAGTTATAATTTGAATATTTAATTGGAAGAGTTGTGCAACTTGATTGGTATACATAATGAATGGTTACTAGAAAATTTGTACTCAGGTATTGATAAAAACATTTATTAGAAGATTATGTAATGGATCAATTGTTCAAACATTTTTTGTGGTTGTAGGGCACAATTATTGAAGCATCTATGAATAGGTATCAAACATCACTTCTAAATGACTACTTTTTGACCTTTGTGCACATAATGAATCTTCCCACATTCGTTGCAACTATCCAAAAGCTGAAACAATAGCTTTAAGCTCTTAAATCACATACGAAGAAACCAAAATAAATTGTCAAAATCAAATGTACCATTTAGGAACTTAATGTGCACGAAATTAGGGTGGGTGGCTATTGGGTCCTTTCCCCTAAATGTCTCTACTTTTGTATGTGTTCTCTTTTTTGATAATGGGAGTAATTGTAGGATGTAAATAGAAGGATAATAGATCTTAAGGTATTTTGCAAGAATTTATTAAAAAAATTAGCAAGATATCAAAAAAAGAATAAAAGATTGTTGTCAATAATTGTTATAAAGAATGAACATCTAAATTAATTATTTGATTAATATAAATAGATATAAAATTGAAGCTAATCAAACTTTAATATACATCAATTGAATTGGGTCAATTCACTTGACCCCACTTGTGCCCACATTAAACTAATTCAAGTGTGGAAAGAGAATAAATATTTGAATCTGTGAACCCCTAAACCTGCAAATGCACAAAGACGACAAACATTGTTAGTGTTAGATCAAAATGCATGCAAAGAGTGAAGGATTCCCCATGAAATCCACCTATTTAAGCTAATACTAGAAAATGAAGAAAAAATTCAAAGAACATGAAAATAAATCCTAATCTAGCCAATAGAATGATGATCTTATGGGGGAATTGGTGCCAATGAGATGTTGCAATTGGCCCTTTCCCAATTCCTATGTTGCAATGTGAGTTGATTGAATCAATGGTCAAATCTCCAAAGAGATTTGAGCATAGCCTTGTTACAATTTATGAAAATGATGGATGATTGAGTGCAATGGGCAAAATTAGCTCTCAATGTGAAGAGAGTAACTTTGCATATAAATTGTGGATGAAGATTGAGAGGAGAGGTCTCCAATTTAAAGATTCAAATCTTGGAAGAGATAGTGGAAATAAGCAATGTGGGATAAAAGATAATCCAATGGCATTGTGCCACTTGTCCACATGTGATTGAATGAGAAATGAACACATTTTGGCCAAAGTGCCAATAAATGCAATTAGGTGGCATTTCAAATTTGAAAAATGACATGTTGAAGAAGGAAAGGGAATGAAGTTAATGTCACTTGGCTCAAGGTCAAGGACATGTAAGAGGCATTGAATGCCTTGTTGGAAGGACCAAGTCCACTTGGCCTTTTTGAATTCAAATGAGAGAATATTCCCTTTTGATGCTTTGTGAAAAAAAATAGAATAATTAATAAATCAAAGTATTTGATTTATTGTGCAATTTGCATTCTCTAGAGAATTTTAGTGAGAGGGATTGAGTTAATCATAGGTTTGATTAATTTAATGAAGAATTAGGTGATGTGACAATTTTAGACTTAGATTTATGAATTAATTTAAGTCAAGAATTGAGAGGAAATGATTTATCAAATAAATGATTTGATTTATTTAATCAAGAAGGATCATGTTAGATTAAATCAAATAAGGTTTAATTTATTTAATTTAATAGGAGGACTTTAGAGATTTTAATTAAATAAAATGATTTATTTAATTAAACAGATATGCAATGGTTTATTAAATTAATTGATTAATTTAAACTTTGAAATAGAAGGACTTAATCCAATAAATAGTGATTCATTGAATTAAAAGATAGAAAGTGACGAAATGTTGAGAATGTGATTTAAGAAGAAGCGTTGTTAGTAATCGGGATCAGGTGTGCCAAAACAAACTTGTACATTTTCCATGTCTACAGAATCCTAATTTACAATAATTTATTCCAATCAAATTCAAGAGCCTTCATTAGCTCCAATGATATACTTAATTGAATGAATAATTGCTTTCCCTCACAAGATATGCAATTGCAATTGGTAAAGCTCATTTCCCACTAATTGGTTTGGATAGGTTTTATAGGATATCATTAGCCACAATTATTTCCACAACCCCACTTTAAGGTTGTGATTTACTCATAATTAATTTCACGAGTATTGCTAAGTTTAGATTATATTTTCTTGTTGAATTAAAATCAAAAGATTCTTTTTCCCTAAATATACATCCAAAAGTTTCTTTAATGGTCAAAGAAGCGTTTGAGAAGATGCTAAAATAAAATTTTATTTGATCAATTGATTACTCACCCTAATTATCTATTATGCATAGGCATGTAAAAAAACTTAATGTTCAAGTGTACATACTTGCAAATAATTTAGAGGCCTTAATAACATGTTACCCAAGGATGACTTTTCATTACCTAATATTGATACGATCATAGATTCCACTAATAGTCATCAAATGGTATCTTTTATGGATGAATTATTAGGCTATAACTAAATCCTGACAAACCTCCAAGACTATTAGAAAATATTATTTAATACACCATGGGTAAAAAAAGTTATGTCATCATGCCCTTTGGATTGAAAAAAAATGGATCTATATACCAAAGGACCATGATTCTAATGTTCCATTATCTTATGCATGAATTTTGCAAGATATGCACGTAGGACATTTTAGGAAAATCGAAGAAAAGAATATATCACATCCAAGATTTGAGAAAGATTTTTCAATCCCTTTGATAGTACATGGTTAGATTAAATCCTAAGGAGCACATATTTAGAGTCAATAATGGTTGCATATTGGGTTTCATTATATCTCAACAAGGCATCAAGATTAATGATAATATATTGATACTATTTTCAGCATGCTCTTTTATGGTCACATCTTACCTCTGGTTGCTTATACACTTATCTATTGATTTAGCTACCTATTTCAAATTACCAAATGAAACCATTAATTATCTGTATTTAACTTTTTATTAGGGTAGTTAGATATTATTATGATCTTCTATGTACACATACTATTCATTTTGTCTTATCTTATGATCTTATCACTCTAGGGGAATAATGCCTTCCCATTTTACTATGTGATCATATTGGAAATTGGATTCATATTAGTAACAACATAGCCTTCCTTGCATAATTGATTGCATAACAATGTATACCATGCCTATCATTTGATATGGCTTACGTAAGTGTTGCATAATCATTCATCAAATTGACTTTACATTATTTCAGTTCTTACATGATTAGGTTACACTTACATTTCATGTACTAATTTTCCCTCTCTTATAATATCTTTCATATGGTGGATGCAACCAATTGAATGGGTATATTCTAGATCACTAACACTCCTTTGTTGAGTTTGAAAACAATCATAAGTATCAATATAAAATATGTTAGGACATAATATGTTACACCACACCACTTTCCATATACAAATATTTTCAAAGCCTATCTCTCCTTTCTCTCACAATTGTTGAGGTAAATTTAGTCTAGATATATTTTTAATCTTTACTTACATGATAAAATATACTCATTATATATCTTCCTCTATTTTGGAAGTTGTCATGGAGCATGCATGTCAAAGGATGAATACACATGATTAGATCTAGTTCGATCCATTACTTTATATATACCTTGATATCCTTTGATACTTGAATATTTATTTTAAATCTATGCCTAGGATTACTCATTTATTATCAAAAACATGTTCATGGGTGATAATGTTAGAGAATGTCAAGATCAAAGAGTGTCAAACAACCTTCCACAAGTTAAACAAATAAGAGCACAATAGTATGTCTACCAATATAAAAATGAGAGTGTAAATATGGGTGATCCCACAATAGTGGTTTACAATTTTTGGCCAAACTGGACACTGCAATTATTATTTTTAACTAAATCTTCATATTTGGGCACCTATAGCGGCTAAACCGTGAGGAATTGGAAGATGATGAAAACTAGAGCCTCATCACATTTTGTCTGTAGATTCTAAAAATAGTTTTTTCAAAAATTTTGGAATCAGATTGCACTTTTTTTTCCATCTCCCACGAAAAATGGTTTTTTTCAGAAAACAACATTTTTAAAAAGTGACGCTCACCGTATACAACATAATTTTTTTTGTATAAACGATAAAATTCTAATTTTTTAAAATTTAGATTTGTAACTACGATATCTAGCACTTGCATTTGGTCTCATAGCTTTTTATTGAATATTTTCTCCTTAATCAAGTTTCGAAGTCAAACCAATTGCAATTCAGACATAGGCGGATTGTATACAACATAACGTTTTCTGTATGTATCGAAATTCAATTTTTTTTTTGAATGGATCAAGGACATCAATACCCAGCCTCAACATATTTTAAAAAAAATTATTTTGATAATCTGCTATTTTTCCACATGTGCAAAACTGAGAGCTTGACTTTCGGTGAAAAACCTATGTTTAATAAAACTAAAAAAACACATACATAATAAAACCAAAACATATTAAAATTTAATTCATTGGATAGCTCATTCTGAGGACTACCATCTTCCAGTTGGGTTTGTGAAGTATCCTCCATTTTCATCCTCAACCCGAGCTTCGAAGGGCAGAATTCTGCTAAAATTTGGTGGAAGAGGGGGAGAAGGGCAAAAAAGGGGGGTTCGCTCGAACCCCCCTTTTTTTTGAATTCCCCATAAGGGAACGTGGCATCACAGGGTTCGAGCAAACCCACCATGCAAAAGTGGGTTCGCTCAAACTAGGGGTTCGACCGAACCCCTCTTTTGGGTTCGTGCGAACCCCCTAGTTCGAACGAACCCTTTAAAACATGAAATTTTCAATGCGTGAGAATTTTCTCAAATTTCCTTCCTCATAAAAATTGTACACCACTATTATGGGTTTACCCATATACAATGGTCAACCTTGCATATATATGCAAGGTAGATGAGGTAAGAAGGTAGGACTGAACAACTGAGTAACCTTCCAAAGATGAAATACTTGTGAGCTCACTTGACAAGTGTGTGAAAAAGTATTAATAGGTGCCTCAAGTGATGAGGACACATGTCTCAACCTTATGAAGTGAGACAAAAGTATAAAATAGTCTAAGTAAACTTAAGCTAGGTGTGAATAGGTCAATCCTAGAAAGGTGATTAGCTAACTAGGTGGATAATTCCACTATTTACACTAAAAGATAACACAATATAATGTCTTGACTCTCACTTTTTCATTTAACTAGACCACGTAAATCATTTTTTTTAAATCCCTTAATTATAGAAAGAAAACTTCAAATAATTTTATGATAATGTAAAATAATGGTCTTTACAAGATTCTTTTGTAGATTTTATTTTATTTCTTTATAGAAATTAATTTCTCATTTTAAATATTTAATATCTTTTTATATTTGAATATTAATTTAAATACATGTTTATGAGTACTTTTTTATTTTTAAATACATGAGTGGCAACACAAGAAAACTAAATTATGAATTTGAAAATAATGTAAACCAATTATTTGTAATATTCTCTATGTAAATTATATTTCTATATTCTAAAATAGATAATAATCTCTCTTATTTTAAATATTTGTTAATAAAGTGTTTCTTATACATTTTACTATTTTCTAATGAATAATATTTTCTTATAATAAAAAAATTAATTTAGACAAAAATATATTCATAATTTGTTAGCATGGATCATTAAAATTGATATTTGGGGTATATAATTTTTGTAATATATTTTATTAATTATTTTTAAATGATTTTTTTTTTTTAATGTACACTCATACTTTTATCAAATATAGAATTCATTTCATACAACCCAAACTAAAATCTTTCAAAGAAAGACATCAATAGAAAGAGAAATCTTATTTTTCTTTAAAAAACATTCTTTGCTATTTTTCCATGTCTTTAGAATAAAGGTCTTATTTTTTTTATAATGAGTCATATTGATTGGAAAATAGAAAATAAATATAATAATAAAATAAAACTGATTGAAATCTATATATTTTTAAAAATCTTGTTGTAAAGGTTACTTTTGTGCAAAATTTCATGTTATAGTGAATTGTTTCAACCAAAAATGTGATCCAAATTAGCAGTTTATGTCCAATGAAATCCATTCATGTGTTTTAAATGGAGAAGGGTATTGGATAGAATGTTTAAGGGACACACATATACATGTCCATAATGTAGTTTACAATTAACAAAAAAAAATTGTCCAAAGATTAAAGCTATTTTATATATTTTTTAAAAAATTAGCATGTGGCTCATATGTGACACAAATTTACACTTTATCCTTCATGTTAGGATTCACCTAAACCTCAAAATGGATTCAAAATATAATGGTGCAATTTTTATACTCAGCCAATTCCCAATTAGTTTTTGGCTAATTGTAATGGAATGGCTCAATACAATCATAGAGTGACAAATGACATAGTGAAAAGTTGGGTTCATTCCTTAAGTATCGCCCCTCTCTATCTACACTTATTCTTGTATATTTGAGCTTATATTATCCATATATACACATATTCCTACACACTTATCATTTATTACACATATTTCAAACATTGATTCTCCACTTTGATATTAATATTATCTTGTCTTAGTTCAGTCCTAGGGCATGTGGAAGCAATATCACATCATGCAAAATTAACCTAAAATTTTGAGAAATCAAAATTTTAATGTCTACGTCACTTTATCAAAATTCAACTATGTGATATTTTAGTCAAATTAATTCATCTATATTTCATGAGCATGCATTGACCACTTAAAACTCATTACATCTAGGTGATATTCGCAAGGGTGAAGCATGAGTAATTATAGGAGGTTGAATCCATCCTAATACTATTTTGACTCGCATGTGCTTAAAAATGGAGCTCCCCCCAAGATCAAGCATACTCTACCTCATTTATCAATGCTTGCATAATGTTCTAGTCATTATGAGTTGAATTTGTACATGTTTCATGATTAATTACTATGTCTTATCATTTAAGGCACCCAATTTACATTCGTTCAACACCTAAGTGTCATTAAAATTGTATGAGTTTTGGTGGTGCTTATTCAAATTTTGGCCTTTTGAGTTAAAATGATTCATTAAGATCCCTAAGGTTGTATTATTTTGTAAACGTTTACTATGAATTATGAATTTAGGGTTTTGAAAAACCCTAATACATATCAAAACTCTAAGACCTACCCAAAGTCCTTGTACTTTTCTTATGTTTAATCATTGACTGATCATCCCAGTTTCCTAGCTCATTAAGTTGCAAATTTAAGGCCCTCATCCCATTTATTTACTGGACCCATCTGATAGAACATTGGATGAACTCGTTACTTTTAATTTACATTTTAAATTATCGCCGAAGCTTTACACTTTATTGGGTCCCACAAGACACATGTTGTTGTTTTGCAAAATCTCTCAGCTTTGTAAAGGATTTTCATGTTATAAGTTTCTTCCCACGAGCCTTGGAAATGATCTTTTGCTCCTTGCACTTATTGTTGACATGTATGGGTCTCTGGCCAATCAAATCATAAGTTTTATTTTCACATTAATAACATAAATGTCTAGTGGTGTCCCCTTTTATTGTGCTCTATTAGTCCCTTTTTCCCTTGTAACCTAAGTTGTTTATTTATACACATGCATTTTAAACTCTTTTAACTCGTGCAAACCATATGCATCGTGGGGCCTTTATTCTAAAAATATTTTCCTTTGTGAATAAGAAAAACGCTTTTGTCTTGATCAATAAGCACGTGTCTTTCCTTTTCGCGCTAGCTACAACCTTCATAGAGAAATGTTGGGCTGAAATTTTACCCTTCTAAACTCTCGAAATTGTGCCACATGTTTGGTCTTATTCACTTAAAATGTTTCACAAAGAAAAGACATTATCGAGGAAGCCTCCAAGGTTTTCATTTTGTCTAGGTGTGAATCCCTAAAATAATGACATGTGTCTTGGTGATGTTTGAAAGAAAGGAAAGCTTTCTCTTCGTGGAAAGGATTTCAAATCTCCACAATCACCATCAATCTTCAACAATCAACAATCCATATTCAAAAATGAAGAACAACTACCACTGATTGTGCATTCAAGCATGCAAGAACATTTATGGTTGATTTGATACGTATCTACCAAATTCTTAGGGGTATTGGCTTAATTACATCAATTCTCACTATTCAAATTACAACGAGAAGATACTAGAGTGAAATTGCCATAGAATTCTAGGTGAACAATAATTTTCATGAACATTTTGGGCATAGGGGCTCAGTGTTGTTATTTTCTTTCATAGATTCAAAAGGTAGCTTAGGGCTTTGAAAGGGAATGCATTGCATAGATTTTATAGAACACTTCTTCAAAGTGTAAAATTGTAAAGCCCTAGTTTTATGAACACTAAAACCTGAAAAGGAAAATTATGGTTGGAATGTCAAGGGGTATTAAGATGGGGTTGGATAGTGATATAATGGCTCAATTTCCAGGGTCGACTAAAAGACCTAGAATGGTGCATGTGGGTCAATTTAGGATCATGATGGGTCAAATAAGGCCTCTAAGTGACAATGAAAAAATAGAAAAAATAGACTTAAGCAACTTCACATAAAAATTTGAATAGGTTTTAACTGTAATGTAGAAAAATGTATCCCTTTACATTTTCACACTTGTTTGGGCCCTCCTAGTTAATTTGGACTTAATGGTGCCTTATTTTAGTGTTGTAAACTATACCCCTTTACACTTTCACACTTATTTAGGGCTCCTTTAATTAATTGAGCTAAATTTTTCCTTTAATTGGCCCTTTAATTCATTTACTAAGCCTATTTTATTATGTTTTCTAAAGGGAGAACCTCACATTGAGTAATTCCTTAACATAACACTTCTCATTGAGCACTGTGTGTCCTAGGATTAGGGACCTAGGACCCATTTTCTCATGAGTGATTGGGTCCTCCCTTGACCTTAGGACCTAAATTAAAATTATGTTTTTGGTGGGATTATAATATCTCTAAGTGTATATTCAGATGTCAATTTGTGATATTTGAATTTTGAGACATTAAGGATATAAGCTTATTTCACTATGTTCCACCTATTAATTTTTAAGATCTAAGAGAGCAATTCAAGAGCATTTTGGAGAACTTCAAAGGAATTCAAGAGAAGAATTATCATACTTTTATTGTAGCACTCAAGATCCAATTTTCATGTCAATGTCTTCTTGCATCATGCATATTTTTGGAGCTAATATAATGATGTAGGTTTCATGATCCATTCAAGCAATTAAATCCATTATCTCAAGCAAGATTCAAGGTTCAAGATCCACATCCATTGAAGCCATTTCATGCAAGTTGCAGATCTACATTCCAAGGTTTATTCAAGGGTTTGTTGAATGGTAACATTGCTTTGTTCATTATTTTTTCCCTCTTCCATGCTTTTATTAATTTCAAGGTTTAATTACCAAAATAGGGTTTGACCAAGGTAAACCCCCACTCACCAAAAAAATAAAAATTTCCCTTTCATGTTGTGTTTGAAGATCTAGGTGAAAGAAAGCTTGAAGATCTCTTGAAGAGAAAAATTGAAGAAGTTGTCAAAGTTGTCATCTTCTCATGGAAACTCATCTACATAATTTATTTCCGACTTTCCAACACTGAAACCAGGGGAATCTAGAATTATAGAGATAGGACTAGAGGCTCCTGAAAGTTACAAAAAAACCCTAACAAAGGACCCACTCGCCCCTAGGCAAATGATTCCCAGATCAACTTTAGAAATTTTCTTTTGGTGAAAGGTACACTAAGATATTCTCTTCTCTAATATTCAATTTGATTGTAGGTTCTATCAGTATTAATTTTAATCTTTCTATTTCAAGTGTTAAATTGCATTTTGGTTTTATTTTAATTTTTTTTTTTTCCCCAAAGTGTTGTTTAACTAGGACCCCCTTCCTTCAAACACAAGGAAATCTGAAGATTATCACCCTAAATTGATTCACCTGAGGGTTGTTAGTTAATTTGAGGTGGGGATATCATTTCCTAATTAATTGAGGTAGATAGGGTCTCTTTACTTCATTGGGACTTACTTTTCCATTTTGGGAAGCCCCTATTTTCCCATGTTTCATTTTGGTGAACCCGACATTTGAGCATTTTTTCTTTCTGATTTTGGAGTCTATTTTAACCCTAGATCTAAGTTTGCATTCATTTAGATTGCATTGAATTGAATCTCATTTAGGGTTTCTTAACTTACATTAGTTTGCATCTCATTTAGGGTTTTAGGATTGCATTTTTGCATCTCTTAAATTCTAAAAAATATTAAAAAAATCAATCATTTTGCAAAGCATTTACATAACATTCCATCATTATTCATTTTTATTATAAAATTGAATCAAAATTGCACATCAAATTAGGTCTCCTAGTTTTTTATTTATCATTATTTTACATTTGCATTTAGACTTAAATTTATAGAAATTCAAACTGTAACCACCTGTCACAATCCAGAATTTGAAAGCTATAGGAATCAACTCAGAAATTTGTAACTTCATTTTTCAAATCCCTCAGCTAGGACCCATTCCCCTATGGGCGAATGAGTCCCTAATTAGGGCTTTTGCCTACATTTTTGGGCATTAAAATCTATGTTTTTGTATTCTATTTTGTTGTTTTTAGTTTTCTGTTATAGTTTGTATAATTTTTGTATCCGAAATTGATCATATTAAGCTTCATTTGATAAATTCAATGCATTATGTGAATTCCACATTGCTTACAAGACATCATTGAAAAGGTGAAAATTGGTGGCCTCTCTTTCGCTTCTAGGGTTTTAGACCTAAAATGAGAGAGATCAATGTTCTTGCTATTTTCATTCAAGAACAAACCCTTGAGATTTCAATGCAAAGCAAATTGAAATCTGGTAAAGGGGTTGTTCTAAAGGATGGATGATATCTAATGATGGGTTCACCACCAAGTTTAAACTTGGAAAAGATAATGAATTACAAAACATAATGTGATATGCAAAAAGACCTAGAAAGATGAAAAAAATGCAGTAAAAGGCTATGAGATTAGAAGTGTGCACTTGGAAGACTGAAGAAGGAAGAATGGAGGTCTAGATCACTAAAAAATCTTCTATTGAAGTTAACTATGACTCATTCACCAGGTTGGGTGAATCAATCCATTTTATGGGAAAATGCATTGGAGCAAGTTTTAGCCAAAAGGGTATCCAGATCTATAACAATATTGATCAGGCATGTATAGTGGGACTCATTTGCCAATAGTGACGAATTAGTTCACTTCTTTTTCAAAAAAATTGAGCTATATTTTGTGCCTCTCGATTTGACTTGGTCAAACCCCTTGTTGGTAATTAAACCTTGAAATGAAAGAAAATATGAATGGAGAATGATGAATGAACAAAAGATAATGTTGCAACTCACCAAACCCTTGCAATTAAGGTGTTGCAAACATGTAAGTAATAGCTCCAATGGATGTTGACTTGGAATCTTTCTTGATGTTGATAGATCTTTGAATGAAGCACTTTCTTGAATCATAAACCCTACACCACAATTTTTAGCTCTAAAACAACATGATGCAATAAATCTTTGACATGATGATTGACACTTGAAGAATGCTCTAGAATGCTTGATAATTTTCCCTTGAAATGACCTTATGAATGATTGAATGCTATTGTGAACTCAATTATGCTATAAGGATACTCTCACAAAAGTCTTAGATGAAAATGAGAGAAATAACCTTGTATTTATACTCAATTATGCAAGAATTCTTGAAATTACAACACTACAAGCCGACATCAGATCTAGGAGGATAAAATCATACCAGAAATTTGAATTATTAAATTTGAATTTTGGTCACATGGGACTCATTCGCCCAAGGTGGTGAATGAGTCCCATCACACATAATGTATGGGACCAAAAATAAAAAGTGTCTCGAAATATGTGAAACTTGCACCGAGGCCAAAAAGACCTAGGTGGGACTCATTTTCCCAAGGTGTCAAATGAGTCCCAAACACTAAATCTAGGCCACACAAGCTAGGGACACCTAAATTATGATTGGTTACTTATTGGTATTGGGATTATCCTCAAAAAGATGTAATAAATGAGGCTTGTGGATACAAAATAGGGCCAATTAAAGCATAAGAAAGCCCAATTATTAATGAAAATCTTAGAGGAATGTGAAAGTGTGTTACAACACTTTACAAAACTACAAATAAGTCAAGATTAAGGTTGATTAATGCTTAGTTAATTGATAAATCCCTAGAAAAGTGTGAAAGTGTGTTATAACACTTCAGAACACTTTAGCAAGGCACCATTAAATTACATTAGTTAACAAGGGCCCAAGGCCTAATGTGAATGTGTTATCCACATTACAACACTAAATCAAGGAAAAATTAAGCTAAAATCCACAAGGAGGACCAAAACAAGTGTGAAAATGTCAAAGGACCAATTCTTTGACACTACATTTAGCCCCCACTTTAGTGAGAGGATGAACCTGCTTCAAAATCACACTAAACTAGACAAACATGCAGCAAGAGGGCTTCCAATGTACCAATTCTAGCAAGATGAGATGACAACGATCAAGAGGGATGATCAGGCCCCCAGGATCAAGATCCCATGGAAAACCAACACAAGCATAAAGGAACACACATGAAAATGATATAAAGAACAACAAAAATGCCAATCATACACTACCAAAGATGAAAAAGATAAAAGAGAATTGGATCAAGCTTCAACCTTTTTTCCATCCTAATGTGGATCAGATCTAGGTTGTTTGTCCGAAAAATGCATACTCACTCTGAGGCGATGAAACTCCTTGCTGTCTACAAGGTGAGAAGTCCTAAAATGTAAGACACATACACTCATGGCTAGTATGCACTCACACACATGCAAGTGGCTATGGGGAAAGTCATGCCTTGGATTGGGTTTCTCACTCAACTATACCAAATTTATACCTCTTGATAAATATAATAAGGTACCACACAAAAATGATTTTTTGAGCTTCATGAGATAAGCAAAACTTCATATTCTTGGAGCTCATGAACAAACAAGATGGCTCTACAGGCATGCAAGTTGTCTTATGCAAGGTGGCCATATAATAAAAAATGCAAAATGAAAAAATAGGAAATGTTTAAAGGATTCTTGCTTAGATCATGTGAGGTCTTTAGCTTAGGGGACATTGTGCCCAATGTCTCCAAGAGAGGACCAATCAAAGAATATAAAATTTGCAACTTAGGGGATGTCATGTGTCGCATCAAACCACTAAGAGGAATGCAATATGCTAAGAGAGATCATGCTCTTGAAGGACATTATACCCAATGTCATCCAGGGTAAACCCATAAAAGTGGTTTATAATTCGAGTGGGGAAGGAGAACTTGCAAACATTGACCCCATGCAAAAAAAATGGTTTTTGGGGTTCGAATGAACCCATAGGTTCAAGGGAGCCAAAAAAGGGTTTGAATGAACCCTAGTTTGAGCGAACTAGTTAAATACAAGGTCCCACCATTCCCGCCAAAGAAAACAAAGAAAACATGTTTTGAAAGGGGGGTTTGAATGAACCATGGTTTTAGCTAACCCTTAGGGGTTCGGTCAAACCCCCCTTTTCCCTCCTTCTCCCCCCAGGGCACCAAAAAAGTCCAAATTTTTGTGCTTTGAAGCTTAGGTTGAGGATGAAAATGGAGGATACTTCACAAACCCAACTAGATGATGGCAATCCTCAGAATGAACTATCCAATGAATATAATTTTAATATGTTTTGGTTTTATTATGTTTTTTTTTTTTAGTTTTATTAAACATAGGTGTTTCACCAAAAATCAAGCTCTTTGTTCTGCACACATGGAAAAATAGAAGATGATCATTTAAAAAAAATAAAAATACATGAGTGCACCAGATATTGAAGTCCTTGATCCAAAAAAAAAATTGAATCTCTATACATAAAAAAAAAGCTACGTTGTAATTGGTTTGACTTTGAAACTTGATTAAGGAAAAAATATTCAATAAAAAATGATGAGACCAATTGGAAGCACTAGATATCGGAGTTACATATCGAAATTCGAAAGAATTAGAATTTTAGCCTTCATGAAAAAAAATTAATGTTGTATACGGTGAGCATCACTCCATAAAAATGTTGTTTGTTGAAAAAAACTAGCTTTCGAAGGAGATGGAAAAAGAAGTGCAATCTAATTCCAAAAATTTAGAAAAAAAAAAAGTTTAGAATCTACGGACAAAATTTCACAAATCACTAGTTTGCATCATCTTCAAATTCCTCACGGTTTAGCCGCTATAGGTGCCTAAAAGTGAAGACTTAGTTAGAAAAAAAAAATTAGTGTCCAGTTTGGCCAAAAATTGTAAACCACTATTATGGGATCACCCTCCACAAAGTGACAAATTCATTGTATGAAGTTAAAAGACTGCACTAAGAATTGAGAAAATGGAAATGGAAAATAATAATGCCAATGTATGCCCCCACTTTAAAGAAATTGCTAAACACCATGTTGTGAGAAATTACTTTAAAGTAGCAAATGAAGAACGCAAATAGAAGAAGAGACATGAGAGCCAACTTGGAAAGCCCTATGCCAAGTCATATGTTTTCGAGTAAGGTTGCATCATGCGAGAGAAAATGAAAAGAGAGGGGTCACCCCCAAAATGAAAACACCAAACACATAGGGGATGTATGGATTTGGGGTTAGTATGCTCTTGCTACAATGTTTTTTAGAGAACCGGAACTTTCATCATCCCCCAAATACACATAGAATTGGAAGAATGACACAAAGAGAGTGAAAACAAAGAAAAACCTTATGGGTCAAGATGGAAGAGACCTAGGGTGTCTCAATGCATTGTGCCATCCCTAAAAGGAAATCACAAGACAAAGATAAAGATGAAATGAAAAGGCAAAGGAAAAAGAAAGCCTTTGGTTCAACATTCAAAGGAGACATGAATGTCTCGATGCCTTGCGTCATCCCCAAAAGGAAAACACATTTGACAAAGATAAAGGCAAAAAATATGTACGACATAGAGAAGAATGTAGCTATAAATAGAGGAATGTCACAAAGAGAGAGAGAGAGAGAGAAATTTGAACAAAATTTCATAGCAAATCACATTACGCACATGAAATCACACAAAAGAAAAAGAAAATTAAAAATATTAGTAAGGAAAATACGAGTCAACCTATGAGAAAGTCATCCACTTCCCAATCATGTTCTTTGTATACTGAGGGCGGGAGACTAGCCAAAGGGACAAGGGAAAGTGTTGAACTAGGAGAAGCACCAGGTTAAACATGCTTGATAGGAGATTTGTCATTTAAGCTCATGGAAGAGGGAAACAATGTATTTAGTTCATTATGCACCTCTTCATTGATTTTAGCAACCTCTTCATCATCATCTACGTTGATCACAACAGGAGGTCAAAGGATAATGTCCATTGAAGAGTTCAACTCTTGTTGTGGAGGTTGCATTGAATTGTATTACTTAGGTTGGGGAGGAGGGTCATCATGCATTGCTTCAGTCAAGTTTGGATCTTGATTTTATTTGTTTAATTCATCATGTAACTTGCGAGAAAGGGCACAACGTCTATGTCTACACTCCCTAGCACCTCTGTTTCTTTTGGTTTTGTTTTCAAGTTGCATAGGAGTGGTTTGATCAACTGTAGGTTTCTTTTCCTCCCTAAGTGGAGGAATGGAAGGAACCACAAGAGGTTGTTCAACCGCTTTCTCTTTGACTTTGTAAACTTGTTTTCTTTGGGGAGGGGTGGCAGGGTTGGTTTAATTGTCTCTTGGTCTTTTGAAGGATGTAGGTGAATTTTTTTTTTCTGGTTGGTCTTGGTTGTTTGGTTCATCTTTAGGTTCAAGCATGGTTCTGTCAAGGATGGGAGGTTCGGAGGTGGACAGGGACATGTTTCAAAGAGATATTTTTTCTATCTTCTTTACCTTGAACTTTTGATAGGACAAGAAAAATAAGTCTTCTCTTGGGTTCATAGGTTCCATGGGCTTGGGCCAAAAGGCATCTAGGGAAAAGTTTCCTTTAGATGACAACGAGTTAAAGCCACTATGGTGAATAGTGAATATCTCATTGTCAAAGAGAAACTTTAAGCATTTATGCACAACCAAAGGGACAAATTTCATGGAGTAAAGCCAATGGGTGGCATAGCTTCACACAAAATTGGTCTGACTATGGGATGATGAAGAATGTAACATCTAATTTTTTGGTCCTATTCGCAATGGTAAAGTGATCGATCTTATCATAGGGCACACAAAACCATTGTGTGTCTTGATCCATGTTTTCGGTTAATCATATTCATCTTGATAGAGTTCATGAAAAATTAAAAATTCCTCGGTGATCACATTCTCTCCACAGGTGGGATCTATTAGTATCCCATTAGTAGGATTGTCATCGATATGACCGACTATGTAGAGAGGACCATCGGGAAAATGTTTAAGTATATCCTTAGAGGAGAAAGTAATATCAAGAGGATTCTTAGTTTGGACCTTACAATGGATGACATCTATCGTCCCTATCATTTCATCTGTAGGATTGACATTGATAGCATTAGTTAGAACAAAATCATTATTTTCATCATCTATATCAACATTCATCACATCATTCTTTGTAGTTTCGCTAGCTTAAATTACAAATGAAATATTATGTTTGGGCATGGGATTGGTGAAAATTTTCAAATTATGGTTCGGAGGAGCAACACAATTATGGCCTTGATCATTAAAACCTCTAGTGGATAGACATAAAAAATCAATGAGGTCTTGCACAAGATGTTTAAGACGCTTGCAATTATAACGCCGAAAAAAGGGTCCTTAACCTTTTTCGCGCTTGTTTAGATCCTTCTTGTAGATTTTGGCTTAGTGTGGCCTTGATTTAGTGTTGTAATGTGGGTAACAAATTCATATTAGGTCTTGGGCCCTTGTGAACTAATGTATTTAATGATTCCTTGTAAAGGTGTTGTAACACTTTCACACTTTTCTAGGATTTCTAAGCATAATTAACATTCTTTCAATCACAATTTCTCTTAGCCTTGCCTTATTTGGTGTGTTGTAAAGTGTTCTAACACACTTTCACATTCCTCCACACTTTTCATCAATAATTTGGCTCTCTTATGCTTTAATTGGCCGCTTTTTGCATTCATAAGCCTTATTTATGTGTATTTTTTAGGATAATCCTGACAAATGGCATTTAAAACATCAAAACCGACATCAAATTCCTAAGGTGGGACTCATTCACCATTCTAGGTGAATGAGTTCCCTTACGTGAGACCCATTCGCTCGAGGTGGTGAATGAGTCCCCTTTAACTCAAAAATCAAATTTAATTTAAATCTTTAGCAATATTTTATTCCCCAAGATCCAATGTCGGCTTGTAGTGTTGTAATTTATGGAATTCTTGCATAATTGAGTATAAATCCAAGATTCTTTCTCTCATTTTCATCCTAACACCCCAAGCATTCAAGTACTCATCCTGATAGAAAATTGAGTCCACAAGAGCATTTGAGTATGAGCATTCAAGGTTTTCAAGGGAAAATTAACAAGCTTTCAAGACCATTCTTCAAGCATCAATTATCATGTCAAATATCATATCCTTCATGTTTTTTATTGTGCTCACAATTGTGATGTAGAGTTCATGATCCAAGCAAGCTTTGCATTCAAGATCTATCTCCTTCGAGCAAGAATCAAGAACCACATCCATTGTAGCCATTTCAAGTATAATTGCAACACTTTATTTCTAGGGTCTGGTGAGTTGCAACATCTCATTTTGTTCATTCATCAATCTCATTTACATTCACTTTCATTTCAAGGTTTAATTACCAACAAGGGGTTTGACCAAGGCAAACCCCTATTCTCTAACCCCACAACCATTTTTCCCTCTTTGCATGTGAATTGTAGGTATAGGTTACAGATTTATCAAGGAGCAAGATTGGAAAAGTTTTCATCAAAGTTGTTAAAGCAAGTCAAAGTTGTCAAAGTTGTGAACAAGCCTTGGAAGAGCTTGGAGAAGACCTACAAGTTGAATTTAGAAATTTTGGACCCGGACCTGAAACGGGAATATAAAATCAGACTGAGAACTACAAAATCCAACTTTGAATTTCTAGAAATCCAAAAAGTGGACTGATTCGCCACTATTAGCGAATGAGTCCCACTATACCTATCTGTCAGATATTTTTGCAGATCTGAGTACCCATTTGTTTGAAATCTATTCTGACTATTTTCTCAAAATTGGACTGATTCAACAAGCTTGGTGTATGAGTCCCAGTTGGCTTCAGTAGTGAATTTTTCAGGATTCCAGGCCTACATTCTTCCTTCTCTAATTTATCAGGTGCACATTTCCAGTTTTTAGTTTTCTATTGTTGTTTGTTAACATTTATAGGTCATTCTTTGAAGCCTTGCATCAAAATAGGGTTTTACATTTCATACTTCATTGTATTGTCTTTCCAATTCTAAACTTGTTAGTGAATCCCTCATTTACATCATTCCATCCGCTAGAACATTCCCTTTGTCAAATTTCAATCTCCTTTGCATTGAAATCTCAAGGATTTGTTTTGAATGAAGTGTGGAAGATTGTGGCCCTAGGTCCTAAAATGCCAGTGGAAAGCCCCAAATTTTTCACCATTTCATTTTGGCGAACCTGCATTTAGAGCATCATAATTCCGATTTGGAGTGCATTTACATCTTATATTTAGCTTGCACTAACATTGTATTATATTTTGCATTGCTTAATTTGCATTCTAGGGTTTCAATTTTTGCATTAGTGAAAAGCTCATTTAGCTTGCATTATTGCACTTAATTTCATTGAAAATCCATAAAATTCTGCATTTGCATCTTATATTTGCATCAGAAAACATAAAAATCATAAAATTCAATTCATAAATTCTGAAATTTAAAAAATAAATCAATACCTAGACTCATTCGCCACCTTGTGCGAATTAGTCCCTTTGCATATTTGGAATTGCATTTTCTGGTATTTATAGTTTATTTTTTGAGTTTCTATTTGTTGTTGTTGCATTTGAATTTGAATTTCTAGAATTTCCGTTATAAGCATTTCATTCTTCTTAGTTTACATTGCATTTGCACTCACCCCGCATTTAGTAGGTTTTTCATGAGTGTTTGGTGTCCTATTGCTAATACCATAGTGAGAAGAATTTTGAGACTCATGTCATCCCACGATAACACAATCTCTGTGGATCTTGGGTTATCTAGAGCTTCCACTCCTAGTATTGACACTAGTACACTAGGCATGGACAACACCCTAGGTAACTCTTTGTCTTCAAGTAGCATGCAAGTTGAACCAAAGAATGATAGAATTCTGCAAGAAAAGCTAATCCAAATTCATGAGGACCTAGTGAGCTTACAACATCAAATTAGCCTTGAAAATATTTCAACCACTACAATTCCTACAATTGAAAACATTCACTAGATGCTTGAAACTGAATATGGCCTTGACCTTGTGAAAAATATATTGCAAATCTTTGGCAAGCATCTTCCCTCAACCACTAGTTGTCCTTTGCCCACAAAAAATGCTTCAAGCCAAGGAGGAACTCAATTTCCTCTTCCAACAAAAATACCCTCAATACCTACATACACCGCTCCTCAAGTCACAACAATGCAACAAGTTAGTAATTTGATTCCTTCCCTGGGTATTCTAGCTAGCATCTCTAATTCCTATGTGGTGTCGCATGTTATAGCTCCAACTACCTTACCACCTATAAGCATTCCATTCACTTGTTCCACAAACACATACACTCCATCACCACTTTCATTTACATCTCATAGCACAAGCAATGACCCTCTCGTACATAAAATTTTCCAAACCATGTCATCTCTTCAAAAATAAGTTTCCACCATCAACCAAAATCAAAACGGCCCACCCACATATTATGTCAAAAGTAGTCCATTATCCTTGGAGATACTACGAGCACTGATACCAAAAGGTGTAGAGATTCCTAGATTTGAGAAATATGGAGGGAAGGGAGATCCTTCTAACCATGTTAATGCTTACATTGCCCTATGTAGTGACTTTGTCCTTGAGGATAAACTTTTGGCAAATCTCTTTCCTAGGACCTTGAAAGACACTGTCTTGGAGTGGTTCTCTTCTTTACCGAATAACTCGATTAGTTAATTTGATGTACTCATTGAGACATTTATAAATCATTTCAAAGCATAGATGAATCCTAAGCTGACCTTGGCCGACTTGAAGAGATTTAAGAAAAAATACAATGAAAAGATAGCTAACTTTATTTCACACTATCAGTTGCTCTATTCCCAAGTCAATGTCGAGATCCCCGAACCACACCTTCAAAATATGTTTATAGAAAAGTTGAAAAAAAATCCAAGACAAGTTGACAATGATGAAATTCCCATCCTTCATGCACTTGTGCACTGCCCTCTGTGATTACCAAAATTCGGTTTCTAGTCGCAATACAAAGTCCACTTCTAGCCAAATTGAGAGATTCGATCCTATGCACCAAAATAACTCCCAACCCCTTAGAAAACCAAATAAAGGGTTCCTTGAATTCAACCCTCCTCAATAACTGTGGACATGAAAATCTGCAAATTGTTAGTAAACTTGACAAAACAACATAACAGAAATACATATCCTTATGAGATAATACATCATGCTTTAAAAATGCAAATAAAGGACAAAGATGAACAAAGCATGTAAAACATGACATATATCTATCCCATATTGGATTGGTGCTCTTTGAATATGTGAAAGAGCCCTTTCCCAATCCTTGATTAAGCCAAATTAGATGATAGACAATGAGATGCTGTGAGCTCAAGTTGCCTATAGTGTAGATGCTTTCAAATGTGGATGATGAAGAGCAAGATTGATTCTCAAATGAAGAGAGTAACCTTGCCTCAAGATGTGTTGTTCCCAAATTGTGTTGTGATGAGCAAGATTAGTTCTCTCATGTGGAGAGTAACCTTGCCTAAAGATGTGTTGTTCGTTTGAAGGAGAGAAGCCTTCAACTTATAGTTGAACTTGAAGGGAGGAGAGGCCAAATTGATGAATGTGGGATCATTCATGGGCCAATGACAAGATGCCACTTGTCAAGGTGTGAGAGGGTGAGGAATGTGCAAGTCTTGGCCAATGTGCCCATTCAAATTTTAAAATGGCCATAAATGCATGTGGTTGAGGGTTTTTGGGGGGAATTGTGTTTGTCCAAAAAAGTCAAAGATGAGAGTTATGAGGGAAAATAGGTCTTTTTAATAAATCAAATAAAGTGATTTATTGTGCAAGTGGGTGGGTTAGTTAAGAGTTTAGATTTGACTCTAGTTGAGTCAAAAGCTAGAGAATGGTAATTATGATTAGAAGTTAATTAATTTAGATTAATTAACTTAGGGGATTTTAGGGATTTGATATTTGATTTATCAAATCAAATAAGAAGAACTTAGGACTTAATGAAATAATTTGATTTATTTAATTAAGTCTGATGAACATTAGGGATTTAATCAATAAAATATTTTAATTGATTAATAGAAGAAATGAATGTTAATTAGAGTGGAATGCATGATGGATGATGTTAGTTTTGCATGTCTACATTTTTCCCCTCTTTGAAGCAATGTACTTGTTGCATTGGTTCAAAGAATGATGCCGCTGACATCAAATTTTTTTTTAAAATTTTGATTTTTCGGATGCCCCAGCGAAAAGAAGTACGTTAGTACATTGCCCCCTCGAGAGATCGAGCGAAAAGATTGAGGTGGATCTCACGACAAAGAGGTTCAAAATGAATGTATGGATGGTTAGACTATATGATATATATGATAATGATGATGAAAATGAGATGTTTGAAAGATGCTTAGAATAACAAATCTATATTATTTTAAACATCTTAAATGATTATGCAATGCATGTGAGATGGATGAGGTGGATGATGTTGTCCTATAATGATATGACGTGATTATGCATGAGATGGATATGGTAGGATTATGCAAGATAAGAGTGTGGATGCAGATGGATGCATTGTTAGCATGAAAGAGGATAGAAGAATGAGAGGGATCAACCCTTAAATTCAAGAAAAGATGAAGAAGTCCAACAAGTCCCCTAGTCATCGAGACTTTATTGGATATGATGATGAATGATGATGTATTGCTTATCCAAGGATGGGAAAAGAGCGTACCTTTTTTTATGTTTGATAACACACGTAGGTGCGATGCATCAAGGTATTAAGAACCAGGATGGCGTTGCGCCTAGTGTGATGGACTTTGACTCGACAATCAGATAGGAGTGCTCTTGTTCACACTTGACATACAGAAACCTTGCTAGGAGGGACCCAACAAAGAAAGTATTTGCCAAATTATTTTACAAGAACATCCAACAAGCACAGTAGATAAAAAGATAATGATCATTGCCCCATTCCTTTCTCTCTAAACTTGTTTTGTTTAGGCATCATCGAGAGCTCCTTGGAATGAGTGCAAAATAAGATAAGTCAAAAAGACCAAATAAAGTAAACAAACAAGCTAATGTTCTTCATACCACTAGCTAAGGCTAACTATTGTGGGGCACCTGATGCTTATGTCCATCGTAGTAAAGCTTCATCCTAGGACATGTAGTGATCAAGGTTTTGGTGAGACTGATTTGGGTGATAAGCTATTGATACTCCGAGTTGACCAACCTGCTTGCTTACTGACTTAGGCTTGAGACTCTGACGATAAGGTGTTCACTTTGGAACTTACTAAACTTGCTTCTGATTGCTTCACCAAAGGATGAAGGCGATGACTGACTTTATTTTGAGTGATGACAATCACGGGTGAAAGCGAGATGAAATGGATGCACCATTTTGGTTTTTTCAAATGTTTTGAGGTTGTTTTTGTTATTTTGAAAAATGTTTTACAATTTTTTTTGGTATTTTCAAGATTTATGAATGTTTTTGAATTTTGTGTCTCAGGGGCGAATCAAGGATGGCCTTGCCTACGTTTAAGCTCAGAGACGACGTAGTTCAGACTCCAATTGACTTGACTGCTAATGAGATAGATGGGCAAATGGATTGCCATTGCGACAGACGCCTAAAATCCTAAAATGTGAAAAAGATGGACAAACGAATGCCCCTGCGACAGATGCCTAACTAGATGGGCAGACGGATGTCATTGCGATGGACGCCTAAGATCCTGAAATGTAAACTAGATGGACAAACGGGTGCCCCTGCGATGGATGCCTAACTAGATGGGCAGACAGATGTCATTGCGATGGGCGCGTAAAATCCTAAAATGTAAACTAGATGGACAAACGGGTGCCCCTGCGACGGATGCCTAACTAGATTGGCAGACGGATGTCATTGCGTCGGACGCCTAAAATCCTAAAATGTGAAAAAGATGGACAAACGAATGCCCCTGCGACGGACGCCTAACTAGATGGGTAGACGGATGTCATTGCAATGGACGCCTAAATCCTAAAATGTGAAAAAAGATGGACAAATGAATGCCCCTGCGATGGACGCCTAACTAGATGGGCAGACGGATGTCATTGCGATGGACGCCTAAAGACTGACCCTAACTGTCTCGGGGGATGATCAAAGATCAACCTTGCCTACGCTCAAGCTCAAAGATGACGTAGTTCAACAAGGTGAAAGACTGAAAAGAATAAATAATGAATTTTTGAAGATTTTCTGATATTTTGACATGTTTTTGGATTTTTGAATGATTTGGATGTTTTTGATTTTTGATTTTTTTGAATGTTTTTGAGTTTTTTGATGAATTTTTTGAATGTTTTTGAATTTTGATTTTCGCATGATTTTGACGATTTGGATATGGATATGGGATGATATCAGTGCTTTGTTTTGGGATTTTGTTGAAAACCAAGCTTAATGTTGATCAATTGGATTGATGGATTGATAGTTTGACTAAGTGTGTTAAGTCAAACAAAAGTGATAATGCACTTGTAAAATCTAGAAAGTTGTGTTATCCTAGAGTAAAATTGTACAAAAGAGGTTGGTTTGACTAAGTGTGTCAAGTCAAATGAGGTGGTTTTGGATTTGATAATTTGGCTAAGTGTGTTAAGCTAAACAGGATGATAATGGACTTGTAAACTCAAGGAAGTTGTGTTATCCTAGAGTAAACTCGTTCACAAGATGATAGTTTGACTAAGTGTGTTAAGTCAAACAAGGTGATGATTGATTGGATTCAATTGATCAAGATTGATGAAGCTTGATTTGGAACAAAATAGCTTTGATGAATTGATGTGATGCTGACATGCGCATTAGATGCGACTGATATGATTGTTCAGATTGATATTCGATGAAAGATAAAGCTTGATAAGGAACATCTTCCTGTCAAAATATGCCATGGGCTAGTGATTTGGATTTTTGGATCACAAATGCTTTGACCAATCTGATTTCATGTTTGCAAATATTCAGATCACTTCATGAGTGTGAAGATATATATCAAGATTTATTCCTGAAGCGAGATGCTAATATCTGCCCCTAGTGTCTAGCAATGTAGGGAGTTTCATGGGTGGATTCTTGGATTCTTGGATATGGATCATGTTGCGATAAGATAAGGTGTTTGCATAAAGGATTCTTATTTGGATAATGCTTTAAGGCTCAAATAATGGTAGGTAGGATGGGATCAATGAAAATGACCCATGTCAAGATGTTTACCATAAACAAGTGTAAAGCGTTTACCAAACCTTCATCAAGATCAAGATAAGGTAGATAGATGGTAATGGGTTGGATAAACAGTTTATGGATGAATGAATAATATGGATGGAAAGTTGGCTTTATGTATGGATGCGATAAGATGCTTTCTCCTGAACTGACGTACGTAGATGCTTGATTCTACACATGACGCCTGTTTGCCAGGTTTTCATCAAGGTACCTGTCCAAAGCACCACCGAAGCGGTTTTCGCTGGAGGACAATTTTTTTCTTTACTATTTTCAATCCTTTTTCTGATTTTTTTTTGGATTTTTATATTTTTTGATTTTTTTGTTGTCGCCAAGATGCTTGTTTGCCAGGTTTTCATCAAGGTGACCATTTTTTCAGAACTTTTTCTGATTTTTTTTTGTATTTTCTGAGAGATTTTAAGCTGATGTTGAATCACCTGGTACTCCTGACATTGATGCTTTTGTCATAATGTGCCATCGGTATCCTACTTCAAGAAGTTTCTTTGACAAGATACATGCACTTGAATGCAACTTTTGAGATCCCTGATCTGCTTTGCTGATACTGGAGTTAACTTTGTCTTTATGAGCACATCGCGATAGAGTGCCTTTTAATTCCTTATGATGAAGGGTCATTGCCAACACATGGTCAATGTGAGAATTGGATATCATGCGTGGAGGCGGGGATGGTGTGTGTTTAGGAATAAAAGATGGATTGGTTGATGGCTTGGAACCTTTGACTCTCCAAACTTGGTAAGATGAGCAATAATGGGTGGATATGGAAGTGTTCATGGAATTAGGACCAGCTGCTCGATACACTTTGTACGTCGCTTGAGAAGCATGTTTTCGCTTTTGGTGACATCTTTCATGGATACTTTTCCCTTTTTGATTTTTCCCCATAGTTTCTTCGACTAATGGAGTTTGATAGGGATAATCTTTCTTTTCATTTTTTGGTATCCATATGTATTTGATTTGTCCTTCGTGCTTCTTATCTTCTTTGATTTGATTCAAATATTCCTTTTGATGTTGGTCCCAGTTTTTGGATGGGGTGATGGGTGGATGAAGATTCATGACATGGTGGGTTGTAGTATTGGCATTGATTTCATCATAAGGATTCTTCATGCTCCCTATGTTGACGTTTGCTTGAGACGAAGTTGTCCCCAATTTTGTGGAAGTATCGTCGATTTTTTTATATCCCTTGATTGTTGAATAACCAAGGCCTTGATGCTTAGGATTGCCAACAATTTGCACTGGTTCTAGGATACCCTGTTCATGTAGGCCTAATCCTTTTCCTTGATAATTCATCTGTTGAAACATTTTATTTGCAAAAAGATATGATTTACCTTGGAAACAAGGTGTTAATCTTTCTCTTCTTTGTGGTGGATCTTCAAAAGTGACAACTTCCTTATTGATAAGATAATTTTCCCTTACAAAGGTGAGTGATCCAACTTTATAAGTGATAGGATCCTCCGCATGTGGGATAAATGCCTGATTGATATCCTTAGCTTGATCTTATGAAATATCAAATTGTATTGCTTCTTCAAGGAGTGTTGATGCTTCACTGTCCTTGTAAAATTCCTCCTCATGATTCATTCTTGATATGCTTTCACATGATGTTTCTGATTTGCAACTTTTGTAGAAGCCTTCTTCATGATTTTTTTGTGATATATCTCTGCATTTATCTATATCTTGATCATGTGTACAAATGTTAAGAGTATGAGACTCTTGTTCCTTTGTAATGATATCAAGAGTATGAGACTTCTAGTTTGAATAAAGATCATCTACGTGTCCATCCAAAGAAAGCATCTCATGGGTCGATGGACGAGTGTGTGTTATATGCATATGATCATCATTTGCAACATCTTGTATAGATAAAAGAGTGCCCATTAGATCATTATAGTATCTTGGAGATACGAATTCTCGATCTTGAGTGATTTTAGAACTACTTTCGACATGCTTTGGATCAAGTTCTTGACATGGGTCGATTTCAAAGGATGGATTGCTTATAGTGGGTTCTTGGACATCGTCCTTAGGCATGGGAAGTGGATTAATATCCGCTTTTTCTTTGAATGGATTTGGATCAAATGGTGAGTTAAGGATTTCTTCAATATCTGCTACCATGAGGTCAAAAGATGTCAATATGTCTTGGAAAGGACCAATACTAGACTTAAGTGAAATATGTCGATCATGCTTTGGGGAAAAATCTTGAGATATGTCCTCTAATTCGTTAGGTGATGTAGAGACACTTTCAATATGATCATTAGTTGAAGGATCACAAATTATAGGATCAAATAATGTTAACCCTCCTTTGAATAGATCATTATTGGACATTGTTGGTGAGTTTTGATCATGATTGAAAAGTGGCTTTTGGGGTGTGTTGATTTGATCTTCGGATGATGTGGAAACATCTTCAAGGTTCTTATTGACAGATTGATCTTGATTTTTTATTTCAAGAATTGTGGTGGGAATCTGTTGCAAGCTTTGTTGAGTGAGTAATTCCTATGTTTGCTGCTGAGCCAACAACGCTTGTTGTTGGTCGTGTCGTTGTTGTGCCAACAATGCTTTTTGTTGGGCTTGCAATTGAGCTTGGTATTGTGCTTGTGCTTGCGATTGCTGAGCTTGGAATTGCGCTCGTGCTTGAGCATGTGCTTGTTGGATTGCTTGTGCCATCTGAGCATCATGTGCGGCTTGTTGGTTTCGGCGTGCCTTTTGGTGGGCAGCTTGTTGTGCGGCTTGCAACATGATGGAGAATGAATTGGTCGTGCTGTGTTTTGGCGGTGGTGGTGGTGGATTGGGGATGGTGTTGATTGTTGGGATTTCTTGGATGGTTTCCACCTGTTGTTGCGATATCGATGACAAAATGGGATGATTTGGTGTGATGTTTTGATTCAGCATGATAGATTGACTTTGAACATTTTTGCGGTTAAGAATCATATTGCCTTGATTTAGGTAACTTTGATTTTGCATGGTGTTACCTTGACTTGAATCAACATATGGAGTTGCCAATATACTGTTAGGATTTTGAACAACATTAGGGGGATTTGCAAGCATATCTATCCCAAAGTTCACCAAGTATGGACTAGAAATTTTCATGTTTGGTAAACTTGTATTTGGCATGTATGGATTTGGTGGGATAATGTTGTTTGGAAAAATCATGCATTGAGCATTTGGTTGATAGATTTGCAGATTTGGACTTGGATTTAAATCTATCATTGGGAAAGGTGTTCCAAACTTTATATTGGTCATACTCACATTTGTTTCGTGCCCATAACAAACTCAAAATGTCCATAACCTTGTTGTTGTCAAATCTATAGTGCCCTTTAGTTATGGAGATCCAAAGAGACAATTCACTCCCCTACCCAACACCCTTCATAAAACCATGTCCCAAATTATCAACCAAAAAATGATTACCTTACCTCTAGTTAGAACACTTGACCCTAACAAGCCTTTGCCTCCAAGATTTAAATCAAATGCTTATTGCCACTTTCATTGACAAAAATGAACATGACATAGAACATTGTAAGTGTCTTAAACATCTTGTGCAAGACCTCATTGATTTTGGCTGTCTATTTGTTGTGGGTACTAATGATCAAGGCAATAATTTTGTTTCCCCTCCAAACCAAAACTTTGAAATATTTACCAATCCCATGCCAAAACATAATATCTCATTTGTTAAACCTAGTGACACGCCTAAGAATGATGTGATGAATGTTGATACAAATGATTAATACACTAATATTGTTCCAAATAATGTTATCAATGTCAATCCTATAGATGAAATGATAGGGGCGATAGATGTCATCCCTTGTTAGGGTCGAACTAAGAGTCCTTTTGATATTGATTTCTCCTCTAAGGATATATACTTAAACATTTTCCCGATGGTCCTCTTTACAATAGCTGGTCGTATCTATGATAAGCCCACTAATGGGATATTAATAGATCCCACCTGTGGAGGGAACGCGATCACTGAGGAATTCCTAATCTTGCATGAGCTCTATCAAGATGATTATGATAAACCAAAATCATGGATCAAGACACATAATGGTTTTGCATTCCCTACAATTGGATCGATCACCCTACCATTACAAATAGGACCAAAAGTATTAGATGTTGCATTCTCCATCATCCTGTAATTGGACCAATTTCGTGTGAAGCTAGGGCACCCATTGCTTTGCTCCATGAGATTTTTCCCTTCAGTTGTGAACAAATGCTTAAAGTTTCTCTTTGACAATGATATATTCACTGTTAACCATAGTGGCTTTAACCCCTTGTCATCTAAAGGAAACTTTTCCCTAGATGCCTTTTGGCTTGAGCCTGTGGAACCTATCAAGCCAAGAGAAGACTTCTTTCTATTGTCCTATCAAAAGTTCAAGGAAAATAAGATAACAAAGCTATCTATTTGAAACATGTCCCAATCCACCTCTGAGCCTACCATCCTTGATCAAACCATGCTTGAACCTAAACAAGACAAAAACAAACAAGACCAACCTAAAATTGAAACCTTACCCACCTCTTACAAGCGACCAAGAAACAATGAAACCAACCCCGTTACACCTCCAAGAATAAAACATGTTTACAAAGTCAAAGAGAAAGAGGTTGAACAACCCCCATGTGGTTCCTTTCATTCCTCCCCTTAGGGAAAAAAGATACCTATGGTTGATCAACCCACTCTTATGTAGCTTGAAAACAAAACTAAATGGAACAAAGGTGCTATGGAGTGTAGATGTAGATGTTATTCCCTTGATCATAAGTTCCATGATGAATTAAAAGAAAATCAAGATCCAAACTTGACTAAAGTAATGCATGATGCTCTTCCTCCCCAATCACCGTGAGAAATTTACATGCATCCTACACAACAAGAGTTGAACTCTTCTATGGATCCTTTGACCTCTTGTTGCATGATCAACTTAGATGATGATGACGAGGATGCCAAAATTGATGAAGAGGTGCATAATGAACTAAACACATTGTTTTCCTCTTCCAAGAGCTTAAATGACAAATCTTCTATAAAGAGTGTTGAACCTAGTGCATCTCCTAGTTTAGCACTTGCTCTTGTCCCTCTAGCTAGTCGCCCACCTTTGGTCTACACAGAACATGATTGGGAGGTAGATGACTTACTCGTAGGTTGACTCGCATTTTCCTTACTAGTCTTTTTCATTATTTCATTTTCATTTTCTTTTGTGTAATGTGATCCCCTATAATGTTCTACTTTCTCTCTCTTTGTGACATTCCTCTATTTGTACCTTCATTCTTCTCTATGTTGTGCATCATTTTCACTTGTGTTTTCCTTTTGGGGATGACGCAATGCATTGAGACATTCATGTCTCCTTCATGTTGACCCAAAAGGCTTTCTTTTTCTTTTTCCTTTTCATTTCATCTTTATGTTCAGTTGTGTTTTAAATTTTGGGGATGACACAAGGCATCAAGACACCCTATTCTATCTGTATTTGGGGGATGACGACAGTTCTGAGCTCCTTAAAAATATTGTAGAAAAGAACATACTAACCCCAAATCTATAGATACCTTATGTGTTTGGTGTTTTCCTTTTGGGGGCAACCTCTCTCTTCTTTTTTTTCTCTCTCACATGACACGACCTTACTCGTAAATATATGACTTGGAATAGGGCTTTCCAAGTTGGCTCTCATGTCTTTCTTCTTGTTAGAATTTTTCATTTTCTACTTTAAAGTAATTTCTCACAACATGGTGTTTATCAATTTCTTTAAATTGGGGGCATACATTGGAAATATTCTTTTTCATTTTTTATTTTTCATGGTTCTTAATGCAACCTTCTTGCTTCATACAATGCATTTTTCGATTTGTGGATGAAATTGGGTGTTATTTCCTTCATGAGCATGATCTCTCTTAGCATATTACATTCCTATTAGTGGCTTGATGCGACACAAGTGACATCCCCTAAGTTGCTAATTTTCCATTCTTTGATTGGTCCTCTCTTAGAGACATTAGACACAATGTTCCCTAAGCTAAAGAACTCACATGAACCAAGCAAGAATCCTTTGAACATTTATGCATGTTTCATTTGTTTATATGGCGACCTTTAATAACACAGCTTGCACGCATGTGGATCCATCCTATTTGTTCATGAGCTCGAATCATATAAAGTTTTTCTTGTCTCATGAAGCTTGAAAACCAAATCATTTTTGTGTGGAGCCTTATTAAAGTTATCGGGAGGTATAAATTTGGTATGGTTGAGTGGGAAGCCCAACCAACGACATGAATTTCCCCATATCCACTTGTGTGTGTGTGCGTGAGTACATACCAGCCATGAGTCTATGTTTATCACCCTTTTTGGACTTCTCACTTAGCGGACAACCATGAGTTTCGTCGCCTCAGAGCGAGTATGCATTTTTCTTGGACAAACAACCTAGATTTGATCCACGTCACATTGGACAAATGGTCGAATCTTGTTCTAACTTTCTCCTTCATTCCTTTTTTCGTCGTTGGCAGTGTATGATTGGCCTTGCCACTATTCTCTATATCATTTTCATGTGTATCCCTTTATGTTTATGTTGGTTTTCCATGAGATCTTGATCGTGGGGGCTTGATCATCCCTCTTGATCATTGTTGACTCATCTTACTAGCATTGGTACATTGGAACCCCCTCGATGCATGTTTGTCTACTTTAGTGTGAGTTTGAAGCAGGTTCATCCTCTCACGAAAGTGGGGGATAAATGTAACGTCGAAAGAAGGGTCATTAGCCTTTTTCATGCTTGTTTAGCTTCTTCTTTCAGATTTTAGCTTATTGTGTCCTTGATTTAGTGTTCTAATGTGGGTAACACATTCACATTAGGTATTGGGCCCTTGTGAACTAATTTATTTAATGATGCCTTGCAAAGGTGTTGTAACCCACTTTCACACCTTTCTAGGATTTCTAAGCATAACTAACATTCTTTCAATCACAATTTCTCTTAGCCTTTCCCTATTTGGTGTGTTTTAAAGTGTTGTAACACATTTTCACATTCCTCTAGGGTTTTCATTAATAATTAGGCTCTCTTATGCTTTAATTGGCCCCTTTTTGCATTCACAAGCCTTATTTATGTGTATTTTTGAGGATAATCCTAGCAAATGACATTTAAAACATCAAAACCCCAAAAACCCACTGCAAATTCCTAAGGTGGGACTCATTCACCATTCTGGGTGAACGAGTCCCCTTAGGTGGGACCCATTCACCAAAGGTGGCGAATGAGTCCCCTTTAACTCAAAAATAAAATTTAATTTAAATATTTGGCGGGATTTTATTCTCCAAGATCCAATATCGGCTTGTAGTGTTATAATTTCAAAAATTATTGCATAATTGAGTATAAATACAAGGTTCTTTCTCTCATTTTCATACTAACACCCCAAGCATTCAAGTACTCATCCTAATAGCAAATTGAGCCCACAAAAGCATTTGAACAAAAATATTCAAGGTTTTCAAGGGTAGATTATCAAGCTTTCATGAACATTCTTCAAGCATAAATCATCATGTCAAAGACCATATCCTTCATGTTTGTTATTGTGCTCATAATTGTGATGTATAATTCATGATCCAAGCAAGCTTTGCATTCAACATCTATCTCCTTCAAGCAAGAATCAAGAACCACATCCATGGCATCTATTTAAAGCATAATTGCAACACTTTATTGCTAGGGTTTGGTGAGTTGCAACATCTCATTTTTTCATTCATCAATCTCCTTTACATTTTCTTTCATTTCAAGGTTTAATTACCAAGAGGTTTGACCAAGGAAAACCCCTATTCTTTAACCCCACAACCATTTTTCCCTCTCTTTGTATGTGATTTCCAGGTATAGGTTGCAGATTTATCAAGGAGAAAGATAGGAAAAGTTTTCATCAAGTTGTAAAAGAAATTCAAAGTTGTGAACAAGCCTCAGAAGAGCTTGGAGAATACCTACAGGTTGAATTTGGCATTTTCAAACCTGGATCTGAATTAGGAACAAAAAAAGAGACTAAGAACTACAAAATCAAACTTTGAATTTCCAGAAATCCAAAAGTGGACTGATTCGCCACTATTGGTGAATGAGTCCCATAGTACCTGTCTGATAGATATTTTTGCAGATCTAACTACCCATTTATCTGAAACCTATTCCAACACAGTTTTCCCAAAATTGGATTGATTTACTCAACTTGGCATATGAGTCCCAGTTGGCTTCAATAGTGAGTTTTTTAGGATTCCAGGCCTCCATTCTTCCTTCTCCAATTTCCCAGGTGCACATCTTTTGTTTTATAGTTTTCTATTGTTGTTTGTTAACATTTCTAGGTCATTCTTTGAAGCCTTGCATCAAACTATGGTTTTACATCTCATCCTTCATTGCATTGTCTTTCCAAGTCTAAACATGGTGGTGAACCCCTCATTTGCATCTCTCCATCCCCTAGAAAATTCCCTTTGTCAAATTTTAATATCCTTTGCATTGAAATCTCAAGGATTTGTTCTTGAATGGAGTGTGGAGGATTGTGGCCCTAGGTCCTAAAACCCTAGTGGAAATCCCCCAATTTTTCACCATTTCAGCAATGTTTCATGTCATGTCCATTTTTCGATGATAGTCACAATAAGCATTGTTTTTTAAGTTTAGGGGTAAAGGCTTGTTAGGGTTGGGTGTTTTGACGAGAGGTAAGGTAATCATTTGTTGGTCTAGGTGTTGGGACATGGTATTATAAAGGGTATTGGGTAAGGCAGTGAATTTTATTTTTGGATCTCCATAATTAAAGGGTATTGAGGCTTTGACAACAACTACTTGGTTATGGATATTTTAAGTTGGCTGTTAAGGGGAGTTGAATTGAAGGAGCTCTTTATTTTTTGTTCTAAAAGGTTGGGAATTGTTTTGGTGTGCGATCTTAGATCTCTCGATTCGGCTAGGAGTGGACTTTATATCTCGACTACAAACCGAATTTTGATAATCGCAAAGGGTAGTACACAAGTGCATGAAGGATGAAAATTTCATCATAGTAAGTTTGTCTTGGATTTTTCTTTGTAAATTTTCTATGAATATATTTTGAAGGTGTGGGTCGGGGATCTCAACATCGACTTGGGAATAAAGCGATTGATTGCGCGAGATAAATTCAATTATATTTCCATCCTCCTTTTTCTTGCATCTCATCAAGTCGTCCAAGGTCATCTTGAGAGTCATATGCAATTGGAAATGGTTTATAAATGCCTCAACAAGTTCATAAAATGAATTAATTGAGTTATTTGGTAAAGGAGAGAACCATTCCAAGGCAGTATCTTTTTAAGGTCCTAGGAAAGAGCATTGCCAAAATTTTATCATGAAGGACAAAGTCACTACATAATGCAGTGTAGGCATTAACATGGTTATAAGGATCTCTCTTCCCTCCATATTTATCAAATCTAGGCACCTCTACACCTTGTGGCAACGGTGTTCATAATATCTCCAAGGATAATGGACTACTTTTGACAAAATATGTGGGTGGGTCATTTTGATTTTGGTTGATGGTGGAATTTTTTTTTTGAAGGGATGACATGGTTTGGAAAAGTTGAGTTATGAGAGGGTCATTGATTATGTTATGATATGGAAGTGAAAGTGGTGATGGAGTGTATGTGTTTGTGGGACAAGTGAATGGACTGCTTATAGGTGGTAAGGTAGGGGATATAACTTGCGATGCCACATAGGAACTAGGGATGCTAGAAGGAATACCCAAGGAAGGAATCACATTACTAACTTGTTGCATTATTGTTGTGACTTGAGGATTGGTGTAGGTAGGTATTGAGGCTATTGTTGTGGGATGGGGGATTTGAGTTCCTCCTTGACTTGTAACATTGTTTATGGGTAAAGGATAACTAGTGGTTGAGGCAAGATGATTTCCAAATATTTGCACTATATTTTTCACAAGGTGAAGGCCATCTTCACTTTCAAGCATGTGATGAATGTTTTCTATTATAGGGATTGCAATACTGGAAATTTTTTCAAGGCTTAATTGATCTTGTAAGTTTACTAATTCCTCTTGAACGTGAATTATGTTTTCTTGTGAGATGTTATCATTGATTGGTTCAAATTGCATGCTACTTGAAGGAAAAGAGTTACTAAGGGTGTTATCCATGCATAGTATACTAATGTCAATACTAGGAGTGGAAGCTCTAGATAACCCAAGATCCAAAACGATTATGCTATCGTGGGATGACATGAGTCTTGAACTTCTTCTCTCTAATGTATTAGAAATAGGACACCAACACTCATGTAAAGGCTACTAAATGCAGGGTGAATACAAATGCAATGTAAACTAATAAGAATGAAATGCTTATAACTGAAATTCTGGAAAGTGAAACTAAAATGCAGAAACAAATAGAAACTCAGAAACTGAACTGTAAATGCCAAAAAATATAGTGAAAAATATGCAAGCTAAATGAGCTTTTCACTAATGCAAAAATTGAAACCCTATAATGCAAACTAACCAATATAAAATCTAATGCAATGTTAATGCAAACTAAATCTAGGATGTAAATGCACTCCAAATCAAAATAATGATGCTCTATATGTAGGTTCACCAAAATGAAAAGGTGAAAATTGGGGGCCTCTCTTTTGCTTCTAGGGTTTTGAACCTCAAAGGAGAGAGATCATTTTTCTTCCTCTTTTCATTCAAGAAAAAACCCTTGAGATTTCAATGCAAAGGATATTGAAATCTGGCAAAGGGACTATTCTAGGGGATGGATGATATCTAATGAGGGGTTCACCACCAAGTGTAAACTTGGAAAATAAAATGAATTAAAAAACACAATGTGATACACAAAATGACCTAGAAAGATGAACAAAATGCAGTAAAATGCTATGAGATTGGAAGTGTGCACCTGGAAGACTGAATAAGGCAGAATGGAGGTCTGGATCATTAAAAAAAAACTATTGTTGAAGTTGACTAGGACTCATTCTCCAAGCTGGGAAAATTAGTCCAATTTCTAGGAAAATGCACTGGAGCATGTTTCAGCCAAAAGGGTATCTAGATCTATAAAAGTCTTGATCAAGCTTGTACAGTGGGAATCATTCACCAATAGTGGCAAATAAGTCGACCTTTTTTTTTGGGAAGTTCTGAACTAGATTTTATGCCTCGTAGTCTGCTCTGCTCTTTTTGACTAGTTTTCAGATTTGAATCTACAAAATGCCACCTATAGGTCTTCTCCAAGGTTGAATGACAACTTTGGGGATTTGAAAAAAATTCTCCAAGTTGTCTTCTTGACAGATCTTTAACCAAGCCCTACAAATCACACACAAGAAGATGGGAAAATGTTGTGGGGTTAGAGAATAGGGGTTTGCCTTGGTCAAACCCCTTGTTGGTAATTAAACCTTGAAATTGTAGAACCCCAATCCTATACATGCACAAACATAGAAAACGAACACAATATTAGATCAAATGTAAATAAGAACTAGAATTCCCCATGAAATTCATCTACTATGCTCAAAATAGGAAGAAAGATGAAGAACACAACAAGAAAAGTAATTGAAATCCTATTTTAACATGCAAACTCTTAACCCCATGGGGGAGTTGGTGCCAATTTGATGTGGAAATGGGCCCTTTCCCAACTCCTATGCAAGCTTGATGACAATTTGATGATGGTTGAAGCTCCTTAATTAAATTTTGGCATACCCTAGCTATGAAATCATAAAATGATGAACACAAGTGATATGAAATGGATAAAATTAGCTCTCAATGTGAAGAGAGTAATTTTTCTCTAAGTTGTGGATCCAAAATACAAAGGAAAGCCTTCTATTTATAGAAGAACAAGCTGGAAGAATGAGAAAAATGGATGAATGTGGGATCATTCAACATCTAATGCACAAGTGCCACTTGTCAAGATGTGAATGGAGGAAGATTGAGCACATTTTGGTCATTGTGCATGATAAATGCTATTAGGTGGATTTGAAATTTGAAAGTTGGATTGTTAGAGGGATAAAAAGAGTCCTAAATGCCAAGTTGGAGACATGTAAGAGAGGAGTTAAATGCTTTGTTGGAAGGAAAAATCCCGTTTGGAGGGATTTTCAAATGTGGAGGAATATTACCTTTTGATGCCATGTTGAGGGAAAAGAGAAGATTTAATAAATCAATTAAATGATTTTCATGTGCAAGTGGCAAAATCTAGAGGATTTAGGGGATTAAGATTCAATTAATCGGGATTTGATTAATTTAATGAGGGATTAGCTAATTTGACCATTTGATTTAGATTTTTGGATTGAAATAAATCAAAATGAGAGGAAAATGATATAGACTTAATTAAATAAAGATTTTGATTTATTTAATTAAAGAAGATGGCGTTAGATTAAATCAAATAAAGATTAATTTATTTAATTTAATGGAATGACTTTAGAGATTAATTAGGTAAAATGAATTATTTAATTAAAAGAGGGACTATATGATTAATTAAATAAAAAATGATTTATTTAATTAATAGGAGATGATGACTTGATTAGATAAAATTGATTTATTTAATTAATAGATGAAATGTGATGAATTTAATTAAATAGAGATTATTTAATTAAATGATTAGTAGAGAGATGATTCAAGATGAGCTGGTGTTAGTAAAATCAAGATCAGGTGTGATTGGTATATTTTCCATGTCTACATTTTGCTCCTCTTTGAAGCAAAGTGCTCGCTGCGTTGGTTCAAAGAATAAATTGTCTTGATCAAAATTGAAAAATTCCCTCATTTTTTCGGATGCCCCACTGCTGCCCCAGCGAATGAAGAATTACGTTGATATACTACCTCTCGAGAGATCGAGCGAAAAGGTTCAATTTGAGGGTCGATCTCGCGACAAAGAGGTTCAAGATTAGTTCAACTCAAATGTTTGATGTAGACAGATTTGATGATGTAGATAGTCATCAGCCATGGGCAACCTCATGTCTTCTTCGATATATTACGGACACTTGATCCTAATTTTGTACCATGACAGTTACATTATTGATGATATATATATGACATGATTATGATGTTTATATGCAATGGATGATATGATGATGCATGGATGATATGGATGCACATGATATGATATGATGATGCTTTTATGATTATGCAGTGGATGATAAATGTATGGTTTATGAGATGCCTAGAATAACCAATCTATATTATGCAACGATGGAGATGCAATGCATGTGGTATGATTAATACTTTCTATATGATATATTATCCATTATGCAGTATGCTAACGGTTTGTGGATGCAAGATAGATGCAATGGTGATGATTTATGATTAACTGTCATGGTACCATGTTAGCGCGAAGGGAAGTAAGAAGAAATAAGACAATGACAAGAGAATCCAACAAGCCAACTTTAAAAGGGCCATTTACCTTATGTTTGATAACACACATAGATACATTGCATCAAGGTATAAAGAACCAGGATGGCATTGTACCTAGTACGATGGAATTTGAATCGACAAACATATAGGACTATTCCTATTCATACTTGACATACGAAACCTTATTCAGGATGTAGTTCAGATACTCTAAACATCTCAGACCAAAACATAGAAAAGCAAGCCTTCCTCTGTGGTCAACAAGATATCTAAAACACCTTCTCTACAAACTAAACAAAGCATGCATGACCAAGTTATATTACAAGAACATCCAACAAGCACAGTAGATAAAAAGATAATGATCATTGCCCCATTCCTTTCTCTCTAAACCATTTTGATTAGGCATCATCGAGAGGTCATTGGAATGAGTGAAAAATAAGATAAGTCAAAAAGACAAAGATAAAGTAAACATACAAGCTAATGTTCTTCAAACCGCTAGCCAAGACTAAACTACGGTGATGCCTAATGTTGATGTCCATTGTAGGAAGGATACATCCTAGGACATGTTGTGATCAAGTGATGATGAGATTGACTGGACGATAAGCTATTGATACTCCGAGCTGATGAACTTGCCAACTTACTGACCTAGACTTGAGACTTTGACGATTGATCTTTTACTTTTAAACCTGCTAGACTTGCTTCCAACTGTTTTACAAACTGATAAAAGTGACGATTGATTTCTTATGGATGATGATTATTGCAGGTGAAAGCAAGATGAGACGGGTGCACCATTTTTGGTTTTTTCACATAGTTGGATGCTTTTGATGTTTTGACATATTTTGAGGCTATTTTTTGGTATTTTTCAATTTTTCATTTTTTTTGGATTTTTGAGATTTTGACCAAGAGACTAACTTTAAGACCTATCCTAGGGGTCTCGGGAGTTGATAAAAAAAATTAGCCTTGCCTGCATTATACACACAAAGACCACACAATTTGACTGACATAGACGTGATTACTGATGAGATAGATGGGCAAATAGATTGCCATTTTATTGCGACAGACGCCTAAAGGACTGACCTAAAATGTCTCGGGGGATGATCAAAGATCAACCTTGCCTATGTTCAAACTCAAAGATGACGTAGTTTGGCAAGATGACTCCACTAACATGATTTTTAGATTGCTTTGAGATTTTGGATTTTTGATATGATTTGGATGTTTTTAGATTTTTTGATTTTCTAATGTTTTTGGATTTTGGATGGATATTTTGAATGTTTTTGGATTTTTTGAAGGATTGTGAGGACTAATTGCAAGAATATACATGAATCTGATTTGATGCAGGTACAAGAACATGCCCCTAGCATGGTGCAATAAACTACTTCGCTATAGGCAAGATAAACTGGCCTTAGAAATATGCCAAGTAGTACCAGGGTGGATCATGATACAAACATAAGATCAAGCTATAGACGCAAAAAAATGGATGGAGGATAAATGGAATATAATGGATAAGTGAGTGTGCAGAATAAGTCATGAAGATTCTGGTGGATGGAGTGCTTTATTTACTTTTGGTGCTTGTTTCCCAAGTTTTCACCAAGGTACTTGTTCAAAGCACCATCGAAGTGGTTTTCACTAGAGGACGATATTTTTTTTCTTTGTTGTTTTCAATCCTTTTCTATTTTTTTTGGATTTTTATATTTTTGTATTTTTGATTTTACCCTTAAAAGATCAGGTGTAAAACTTTTTGAAATGGGAGTTGTTCATGTGATCCTATAGAGGTTCGCCTACCGGTGTTGATAACTGATATGCCCCTGACTTATAGTTCGTACTAATGATGAAATGTCCCAACCAGTTGGGCTCAAACTTACCTTTGCTCTTTAGATTTGGCAAGTTCTTCTAGTTCTCCTTTAGTACAAGTTCACCGACTTGGAGGGTTCGCCTCTTGATTTTCTTGTTGTAGCTACGTTTAAGGTGATTCTGATAGACTTGCAAGTGATGTAGGGCATCCATGTGCCACTCATCTAATAACTCTAACTCATTTAGCCGAGAGACCCAGTATTCCTCATCTATAATGAGATTTTATTGTGATATCCTCAGGGATGGGAGCTCGATCTCAATGGGGAGGATGGCTTCTAATCCATAGACTAGGGAAAAGGGGGTGGCACCTGTTGGTGTGTGGATGCTTGTGCGATAGGCCTATAAGGCATGATTTAGCTATAGATGCTAGTCATGACCAACGTCATTGATTGTTTTCTTAAGGATTTTAAAAATGGTTTTATTGGTGGCTTCTGCTTGGCCATTTCCTTAGGGATAATATGGAGTGGAAAAGCGATGCTGGATTTTGAATTTTTCACATAAGTCACGAACGTCCTGATTTTTGAAAGGTGTCTCGTTATCTGAGATAATGGCTTGGGGGACACTGTATCGGAAAATGAGGTAGTTCAGGATGAACTTAGATATCTGCTTTCCAGTTATGTAGGTCATGGGAATGGCTTCAACCCACTTTGTGAAGTACTCCGTGGCAGTGATGATGAATTTGTGGCCATTGGATGAGGTGGGATATATTTTACTGATGAGATCAAGCCCCCACTATGAAAAGGGCCAAGGTGTAATAATGGGATGAAGCTCCCGAGCTAGTGCATGGATGAGGTCCCCATGTTGTTAGCACTGAAAACATATCTTATCAAAGTCATGAGCTTATTTTTCCATCGTGGACCAATAGTATCTAGTTGTCAATAATTTTTTAGCCAAATTCATGTTGCTCGAGTGCGAACCACATATTTCATTATGTACCTTAGTTAAAGCAGTCAGGTCTTCTTTAGTATTTAGGCAGTGTAATAGGGTCCCTTCGATGCTCCTCTGATAGAGGGCTTCTCCTAGGATGATGAAACAAATTTTTTTTTTAATAAAAAGCTCATTTGAGGTTTGGGGTTATGTTAGCAGGAAAGACTCCTATTCTTAGGTAGGTGTAGATGTCATGGTACCAAGGATCACCGAGACCAATGAGTTCATGCATGAATTCAGACTCTGGTACCTTGAATGCTGGTATGAGAAGCTTCTCTACAAGGAATTCCTATTCTAGGATGTTGTGTGGGATCTCTAGGAGTGATCCAATTTAGCCATTGCATCCACTGCCCTATTGTTTTCTCTAGGTAGTTGTTCAAATGTAATATCATTGAATGACTCTTTGACGCTTTACACCAATTTCTTGTATGGAGTCAATTTATCATCCTGTTTAATTTTCATTGTTTACTTGATTGATTATGAGCTCTGAGTCTCGGATGTTGTGTGGGATCTCTAGGAGTGATCCGATTGTATCCATTGCATCTGTTGCCCTATTATTTGCTCTAGGTAGTTGTTCAAATGTAATATCACTGAATGACTCTTTGAGGATTTCCAAAAATTTCTTGTATGGAGTCAGTTTATCATCCTTCATCTAATATTCATTGTTTACTTGATTGATTATGAGCTGAGAGTCTCCATACACCTTAATAGTCATAATCTTCCACTGCACTGAATCCTTAAGCCTATGACAAGAGCCTCATACTCTACTATGTTATTCGTACATGGGAATGACAACTTGTAGGATTTGGGTATGCAGTCTCCTTGGGGAGTGATGAAGAAAATTCCTATCCTAACCCATGCTGTGTGTAGGATCCGTCAAAATACATCTTCCAGTGGGCTGCTATACTTAGGCTAAAAATTGATTCGTCCGAGAACTCTGAGATAAGTGGGTTTTCTGCATATATAGGTGCCTCTGCTAGTTGATCCGCAATTGCTTTTCCCTTGATGTCCTTGTGTTCTACATATTCAATGCAATTCTCTGTCAATATCATGACCCACTTGGCTTTTCGTCCTGTGAGAGTGGCTTTGGAGAGTAGGTACTTGAGTGGATCTATTTTTGCGATTAGCTTGATCTGATGAGCCAACATGTAGTGTCTGAACTTTTGAGTTGCAAATACAACCGATAGACAAGTTTTTTCAATAGGTGTATAGTTTATCTCGTGTCCTACCATGGTTCTACTAATATAATAGATAGCCCTCTCCCTTCTGTTTTCATCATGTTGGGCTAAGAGAGCATCGAGAGCTATCATTATTGCTGAGATGTATAGGATTAATGGTTTGCCTAGGATTGGCAGCAATAGAACTCGCGGTGTGAGTAGGTATTCCTTGATTTTGTTGAATTCCTGCTTGCATTTATCATCCCACTTGTATAATACCCCCTTGTTGAGTAGATGAGAATATGGGATTTCTTTGTCTGCCAACTATGCTATGAATCTATGGATAGACTGGAGCCTGCCTTATAGACCCCTTAGCTGCTTTAGTGTCCTAGGTGCTTCCATTTTGAGGATCACCTTAACTTTGGTGGGATCTACCTTGATTCCTATCAGTGACACAATATACCCCAGAAGCTTGCCTGATTTCACTTTGAAGATGCACTTCTTTGGGTTGAGGCAGACCTTTTACTTTTCTAACCTATCAAGAATGGAGCTCAAAGTTGATATGTGGTCCCGTCTTTTTCTTGATTTAGCCTATATTTCATCCACATAGTCTTCCACCATCTTATGCATCATGTCATGGAAGATCAGTTTCATGGCTCTCTGATAAGTTGCACCTACATTCTTCAACCCAAACGACATCATATTCCAACAGTAGGTCCCCCATGGATATGTGAACATTGTCTTGTGCTAGTCCTCCTTTGCTATCATGATTTGGTTATATCCTGAGAACCCATCCATTAGTGATAGAATCTCATTTCTGGACATCATATCCACTATCATGTCAATGTTGGGTAGTGGAAAGTCATCCTTGGGACATGCCTTGTTCAAGTCTCTGAAATCAGTGCAAATGTGGATGCCCCTAGTGGGCTTTGAAACAAGTACCAGGTTGGACACCCACTCTGGATAATCAATTGGGCATATGAATCTCGCATCCAGGAGCTTCTACAATTCCATTTTGACTAACAAGGTTATTTGGGGGTACATCTTTCCGAGCTTTTGTCTCACAGGTTTTGCCTTAGGATATATAGCCAAGTGACAAACTACTACCTCTAGATCAAGCCCAGGCATGTTAGCATAAGTCCATGCAAAATTTACCTTTCTTTCTTTGAGGAATGCAACCAAGAGTTCTTGTTCTTCCATGAGAAGTGATTCAACATAGAAGGTTATCTGTGGTACCTCCTCTGTTCCTAGGTTGACAAGATTGCATTGTTCGGCCAGGACTGCTAATTTTTCTTGATGAAGTGCAGTGAGGGGAAGATTGAATCCTTCATCCTTCAGCACCTTAGAGAGGTTTTCACCATTGGATGCATCCTTTATTTTTACTGTTTTGGGGTCAGAGAGTGCCACATAGTGGTTTTCACTCAAGGACCTTGAGATTATTCTCAATTTCTCACTTTTGCGACTGAAGGATTCAATTGTCTCCCTATAATAGGCTTGAGTGTCCAATGTGATGTCAAATCCTACCTTATGATCTCCATATTGTATTGTATCCATCAATCCCATGAACTCTGAAAGCACCTCATCATTTTCGAACGTGTCCAAAATCGATGGTCCTCATTGGTCATAATCGATGAGTTGGGGGTAGACCAGGTTTATTTTGTGGGTTTGTTGGTTCAACTCAAAAGATAGGGTACTAATCATGAGTAGAGAGGAGTCTTCAAAAAGTATGGGTAGGCCAGCTATGGTATCCTCGTCATCACTACTACTACAAACACCGGTCACGTCAAAGGTGAAGTTATCTAAGAGTAGACCTGTGGATACTGGTAGTGGTAGGGTGACTTCCGTTCGCTGAGGGGGAGTCCTGACTATGTTAACTAGAGGACTTCTGCCATGTATGGTTACACTCAGAGGGGTACACCCAAGCCCAATATTTTTGACTCGTTTCTCCATTATAATAGGTTCCAACCGGCCATTGTTGTTCTTTCCCAAACTTCCATTTCTATTATAACCCATATCCAACATTAACTGAAGTCCTTTGTTTGCATCATCCATGGGAAGGGATGGTGTAGGTCTTTCATCTTGATAGAGGAGTCTAGATACGTCTCTCTCATCCACCACTTCTCGGCCTAGATCTCCCCAACTCTTGAATCGGGAAGGAACTGCTTTGAAGGTTTGAACTGTTGTAGTAGTGGGTTGTGGCTATCCATGGGATCTAGGGGATTGAGATAACTCCTCGAATACAAAGGCTCCCTCTTCATTATGTATTCCCTACAACCATTGTCTTGGATTATAAGCTTGATGTTAGATATGTCGGGGATGGAGGGTGTCTTTGTCCCAGAAGTGGAGGCTATTTTCGATGGATCTATATATGGAGTGGAGGGGCCTTCATCATTTTTTGGGACTTGGGGAACTTTATAGTACTTGGCTTCTAGATTCTTGCAATAGGTGAAGGGCTCAGGATCACCATAGATTGTGACCTCTTGGTTTTGGTATGAAAACTTGATGTATTGGTGGAAAGTTGATGTAAATGCTTGCATCCCATGGATCCATGGGTGTCCCAGGAGGATGTTATAAGGTAGATCAAGATCAAGCACTTGATAGGTGGTTTCCATAATAGCTAGCCCTACTTGAATAGGGAGCTGAATAATGCCTTGAGACACTCTTTCTTGATCACCGTAAGCCTTGATTGTGATACCCTTACCTTTTTCAATTGAATCTTCAGAGATTCCCAAATTCTTGATAAGCTTGAGTGAAAAAATGTTGAGGCCTGCACCCCCATCCACAAAGACCCTTTTGACCTTATTTTTGTGAACCAGGAATTCAAGATGTAATGCATGGTTATGAGATGGCTGGGTGAGAAGTCTTGATCGGAAAACGTGAGGAGATTCAGAGTGGTGATGTTACCAACCATAGCTTGGAATTGCTCCGTATCAAGGTTGGCGGAGATGGTAGATGAATCCAATGCTTCCTCAAGGATTTTTCTATGGGCAGCTCAAATCTTCAGTAACTCCATGATGGAGATCTGAGTAGGGGTTATTTTTAACTATTCAAGGATGTTGTAACCATTAGGGAAAGATTTTTAATTTGAGCTGGAGGTCTTAGATGATTGTGATGCCTTGGATATGGTGACCTTGTCGCCATGTGTGGTGACTCCACAATCAGCATTGGCACCCTTGATGCTAACAATAGGGGCAATTTCGTCAAGGCATGCGACAACTCCTTTGTACACATGGCTCACATTGCCATACTTTTGCTTGCCTTTTTTGTTTCCTTGGTTGTGATCAGGCATTGGATTCATGTATATTTTCAGATCTTGATTACCAGTCAGTTGCTCAACATTTGTGATTTTGTCATCAATGAGGTCTTGGATGACATTTTTCAGTTTAATGCAGTTGGCTATTGTATGCCCCTCGAGCTTATGATAATCATAAAGGAAATTTTCATTGTACTAGAGCAGTTTCACCTGGGGTTCTTAGTAATTATCATAAGTGGGGATTTTGATGAGGTTCTCACTGACCAAATTATTCATGATGGATTCAATTGATTCCCCAAGGGCTATGAATTTCTACTTGGGGGGATACCTATTTTGTGGAGGTGGTCCTCCTTGGTTATTGAGGTCGTTGACTTGATTGTGGGGTGGTTGTTGGGTTACCACATTGGCTTGCGTGTTATTGCGATTAATGTTCTGTGGTTGATATTGTGTTTGAACATTCTTCCTTGGAGCACTAATGATGACCTTGGCATCGACCATTCCATCATTAGTGATATTCTTGTTTTTTGCCCATGTGTGAGGTTTCTCATTATAGTTGGTGGATGGTCGACTATCTTGATGTTCAGGATATGTAGGTATGCCACCTCATGTAACATGGGACCTTTCGATATTGAGCACCTTGGGATCAGTTGGTCATATGTGCTGATGCACTACATCTTTAGATAAAATGTAGAGTTTTCATCTAGATTGGCAATGATAGTGCAAATTTGTTGCTCCTCTGGCATGGCCCACTTGCTCTGATTGGCCTTGGATCACCATCATTGTAGGAAGGAGGTGAATGATTCCCCCTTTCATTGTTTGAGCACCGATAATTCCTCTAGACTAACATTTGTGCTGATGTTGAATGCATAATTCTTGAGGAATCTGTCTACAATTTCTTGGAATTTTTTGATGCCTGTAGGTAGACGAGATAACCATTCCATGGTGGGACCAACCAAGCTCTGAGGAAATAGCTGCATCAGATATGTATCGTTGTAAGTGACTTCCATGCAATGTACTTGGAATTCCCTGATGTGATCTTCAGGGTTTCCCAACCCATGATATTTGTCAAATTTGGGGATTTTGAATCCCTTTGGGAATGGTATCATTGCAAGGCTCCTATCAAAAGGATAGGAACACAGATTTCTAGGTGTTCTTGTTGTTTTTCCTAATTGAAGATCCAACACTTGCACATGAGAGAAGTTTGATTTGTGTCATCACATCGTCTTGCAGATCAGGAGGTGGAGTGCACATGTTTTGAGGGGGTTAGGGTGTTGGATTGATGGGTGGGGCATTGGTGGGAGTCTTCTACAAGATTTTTTATGTGATTAATGCCTGCATTTGCTGTTGATCCAACGACGCTTGTTGTTGGTCGTGTTGTTGTTGTGCCAACAAAGCTTGTTGTTGGGCTTGTTGTTGAGCTGCTAGCTGTTGTGCTTGGTAATCTTGCAAGGCTTGTTGATAAGCTTGTTGTTGGACTGCTTGCAACTATTCATGGTATTAGGCTTGTGCTTGTACTTTTTGAGCTTCATAATGAGCTTGGGCTTGAGCATGCTCTTGTTGGGCTTCTTGTGCATCTTGTGCAGCCTGTGCGGCTTGTGCAACGTGAGTTGCTTGCGTAGCTTGGGTGGCTTGTTGTTGTTGCAATAAAGCTTGGGATTGAGCAGCTTGTTGTGCCTGTTGTGCTTATTGCATTGCTTCTTGTGCTTGTGCTTGCTGGGTAGCTAGTTGTGCAACTTGTAGATTTTGGATTTGTTGGAGTGCCTTTTGGTAGGTGGCTTGTCAGGATGCTTGCAATGTGATACTGAATGAGTTCACCATGTTGGGTTTTGGTGGTGGTGGTGGAGGATTGGGAATGGTGTTGACCATTTTGATGAGAGGAACAGTTGTATTGATGATTGGATTTTGAGTGGTGGATGGCGCGATTGAGATGCTTGGTCCTTGGGAAACCATGCCTTGAGAGATTTTAGGAATGGTGGATGTATTGATTGTTGGGGTCGCTTGGATTGTTGCAATCTATTGTTGCGATATCGATGGCATGACATGAGGATTTGGCATGATGTTTTGATTCATGATAGGGGGATTGCTTTAACTTGATTGATTGATGGTGGGTAAAGGAGGAAAACCCAACCCAAGGGGTGATGTGGATGTAAGTGGTAGAGGTGGAAATGGTGGAAAGATGGGCAGTGCATTCTCTTGGAGAGATGATGATGAGGGATCAAAGACTCCTCTTGATCCAAATAAATCACCTTCTCCTTGTGAGATCATAGGGATAGAGGCTTATGTGTCAAGAGGACACGTTGGTGTTGCATGGAATGAGGATGGATTGGTATGATTATGAAATGTGAGTGGAACATATGGGTGTAATATATTTACTAGGATGGATTGGCCCAATATGTTGTTTGCGTCCAACTCTTGGTTATTCACAAGGGGGTGTGCCTAAAGTGCATGAAGCAATGAGCTTCCCTTGTTAACAATTGGCAGAGTTGGAGCAATAGATGATGTGACTTGCAGGATGCTTTGAGTGATGCTTTGATATGGAGGCATGATCTCGAGAGGTTTCTCCACAAGGGTGCTTATGTCATAGTTAGAAGGGAGTTTAGCCCCTTCTTTCACCAATTCAAGCACGTATTGGGAGGGATATAACCTCATCATGGCATTAATAATTTGATGATTTTTAGGATTTTGGACCATCTCAAGGATTTCATCTTGTGTCATCCCTAAGATGTTGTTAGTGATGTCCTCTACTTGACCCTCCTCTTGAGGATTTTGTGATGGTAGAGGGAAATTGCTTGGGGGATTGCTCGATCCAATGTGATTCATTTTAGGATCAGTTTGACTTAGTTCACTTGAAGTGGATGTTTTCTTTGTTGATTTCTATATTCTTCTTGTGTTGCGATCTAGTTTGCACAATAAAATAGGGATCAACTTTCAAGAATGTGTAGTCCTTTAGATTGATCTAACTTTAGGCACAAAAAGAGAAGAAATAGGATGATTAAGGATCAAAATATGGGGATGAGATAAACAAAAGATGAATGATGCGGATGATTGAACTCTTGAGAAACCTTGAGGAGATACTAGACTTTAGGATTTGATTGGATAGTGAACTTGTAAACTCTAGGAGGTTGGATTTTGTCCTAGAGTAGACTTGTACACAAGATAATAATTTGAGTAAAGGTGTAAATAAGGATTCATCAAGATACTTTTAATCATAAAAGATGTTTTTAGATAATGAACTCTTAGACCTTAAGATGTTGGATTTTATCAAGAGGTAAATTTGTTCACAAGGATTTGATAATTTGATCAAATATGTGGAGAAGGATTCATCCCCGCATATCTAACCAAACAAGATGATTTTGGTTTTCCACAAGTCTAGAATGGATGATGTTTTCAATATTTTTAAGAGATGTGATGATTTTTGATTTTGAGGGGTGGGTGAGAGTGATGATTTTGACCCTATATTTGACCTAGATAAAACTCATTTTTATAAGACCTCGATATTGAAGAACACGCTTGATACTCCCTATGTGAGAAAAACAAACCTTTGAAAGAGAGTTAGATTTTGTTGACAATAAAACTCATAAAAGTTAGGATTGTTTCTTGAAGCTTTCTTGTAAAAATTGTAAACCAACCTTTCGCTTACCTCGTGAAGCCTTGAAAGATGTTCTTCATGATATTTTGGACTAAGACTTTTGAACTTCGGTTTCCGGATTTTAATTTTGTGAGAAATAATTTCGAAGAACACATGTTTGGGGTTCAATTGTTTCTTAGATTTGCTAAATGAGTTAATTTTACCACAAACACTTCTTGATTAGAGCTCCAAACTAGATTTCGAATGTCCTAACTCCTTCTCATCCCACAAAGTCCATTATGTGGAAATCAAAGAAATCGAGGAATTTTTTTCCTAATGTTGACTTTAGTAAAAGAAAATTGTGATTAAATCCAAATACTTAGATGCCTCTAAGGATAAAATCCCTAGGAGAAGCATGAGCACTTGAATTTGTCAATGGTATTTGCTTCCCTAAATGGTTTGAAATTTTGAGGATCTTGTGAATGTTTGATTTTAAGATTTTGGATCCAAGCAATGTGTTTAACTGACTCAAAGATTACACAACCCTAGGATGGAAAATAAAATATATGTTGAGTTCCCACTTGGATAAATCCAACTACACCTACTCTTATCGAATGATTAGATGCTTGACCACACAGGCTCCCCCTTACAGTGCACTCACTTCTCGAGTTAGCCAAGCATCAGTACTCATGAATCTCCCATGGCATACTTCTCATTTCTACTAAGAGACGTAAAACTGTGGGATGACTCCGGAGGTTCAACCTCCTGATGCCAACAAATATTGGGATTTTGGGATTCTAGACAAAAGTTGGTAGTAAGGGCATCCAATTTAGGGGATGAAATGATAAACTCCTTGTGAGAGATCTCCCAACCCTTAGAACAAGGGTTTTATGCATCATAAAGATACTGGGGGAGAGTTATCATGCATCGCTTCGCATTGCTTATGATTTTCATTGTAACCACAAATTTATATAGCAGTTTGGAAGAGCTTGGCTTATGCTCATTACCACTTGGGTCATTCCCTTGGGGTGAGTACTTTTTCCCAGCAAGACATACCCTCTAAAGGTACACAAAAGCAAGCAACTACATCTGTAGTTCGATCGATCTTTGTTGAGAAACAAAGAGAGAACACTCACGATGTACTTCACTCACACTCACAAGATTGTTCAATTTTTAATCCCAAATGAAATGTGGAGGCAATCACTTACACAACTTAAGATCATCAAAAGGAATTTTTATTCTCAAGATCGCTATAAAGCGTGAGAGAAGTGCATACATCATTTTTGATGATATTATTTTGGGTAAGTGATCACAAAACAAAGATGCACATGCTCATTTTAAATCCTCAAAGAAATAATTGGATTCTTTTTAAACCACCAAAAGGAAAGGGGTATGTGCAGGATCATCATAGAAAAAATAGGCCCTTAAGTGGCAATAAAATTCAGAAAAATCAGAGTTAGGCAACTTGACGTAAAAGTTTGAATAAGTTATCTATATTATTTCAAAAATATGTAACAATAGAATTTGTAGAAAATTTAATGTATTTTCTAAACTACTAGGTTTATTTAAAAAAAAAAAATATGTATTTGGTGAAAATTTGAAATTTCAATGGAGTAGTACTTAAATTTCAGGGAAAAAATAAGAAGTAGGTGTCTGTCTAACCACCCTAACCACAATAAAATGATAATGTTTTTTTATAATATTTTATATATAAGTAGAGGACTCATGTCCCGATGTGATGCATATTTTTTCGTAATTATTTTCCAAGTAATAATTAATTATGAATTTTTTATTACAAATTTTTAAAAATATAAAAACTCGTATGTCTGACCACCTTAGCTTGGTCAAAATTTGATGAAATTTAATTCCTTTTTTTTAATCCTATAGTATGTGAAGCATAGAATGTGACGCATGTTTTGTATTCAAAAAATGTGATACCGTTTGAAAGCTATAGATGTTTTTCAATCAGCCTATCAATCAGAACTTTAGTTGTAATTCAAATAGAAAATGAATAATAATTATTTATTAAATTCAAAGTAAAGCATAATTTATATAGGTGGAAAGCTGTGAATCTCCTTTAAAAACCCTTTTCGTTTCATCAATTTTGGGTAAAAAAATTTTTGTCAGCCACATGGGTCATCATATCACTTACATATTGCCAATTTTTGGCCCATCATGATCCTGCACATACCCAAAGATGAAAGTTGTTTTGTTCAATTGTTAACCTCAAACCAAATATAGTAAGTTGTTCTAAAGTTCTTTTTAACCCTTTGTAGAAAAAATGAAAGTTGTTGTAGTGTTCTTTTTAGAGCCCAAAAAGAAGTGAGTTGGTGTAAAATAGAAAATGATAGCAAAAAATGGGATCTTAAGAATTTAAAAATGCTTTGTGAATTTCAAGTTTCAATGCCTGATTTTCTTCAACTCCAATCTGCTTGCTTTTGCTCGATTCCAATTCTTGATTCCAATGTCAACCTAATGCAATAGATATTTTAAACTTTTTGTCACAAAATAGATAGATATATTTCAAACTTTATGTCGCAAGTGCATCAGAAACATAGGCTCCTTCCGCCTATTTGATAGAAACAGACAGATATATTTTGAACTTCCTGTCGCAAGTGCATCAGGAACATAGGCTCCTTCCACCTGTTTGACAAAAACAAACAGATATATTTAAAATTTCTTGTCGCAAGTGCATCAGGAACATAGGCTCCTTCTACCTGTTTGTCAGAAAATAGACACAAAAAACAATAGAAAGCGAATTTAATCTAACATTCTATCACAAAACAGATAGATATATTTTTAAGCTTTCTGTCGCAAGCGCATCAGGAACATAGGCTCCTTGCACCTGTTTTTCAGGAAATAGACACAAAAAATAGTAGAAAGAGAATTTAATCTAATGTTCTATCACAAAATAGACAGATATATTTTGAACTTTCTGTCGCAAGTGCGTCAGGAACATAGGCTCCTTCTGCCTATTTGACAGAGACAAACAAATATATTTCGAACTTCTTGTCGCAAGTGCGTCAGGAGCATAAGCCCTCCTTCTAGTGCCAAATGTAGAACCCCAATCCTATACATGCACAAACATAGAAAACAAACACAATATTAGATCAAATGAAAATAAGAACTAGAATTCCCCATGAAATTCATCTACTATGCTCAAAATAGGAAGAAAGATCCAAAGAAAAAACAAGAAAAGTAATTGAAAGCCTATTTTAACATGCAAAATTTTAATCCCATGGGGGAGTTGGTGCCAATTTGATGTGGAAATTGGTCCTTTCCCATCTCCTATGCAAGCTTGATGACAATTTGATGATGGTTGAAACTCCTTAATGAAATTTTGGCATAACCTAGCTATGAAATCATAAAATGATGAACACTTGATATGAAATGGATAAAATTAGCTCTCAATGTGAAAAGAGTAACTTTGCTCTAAGTTGTGGATCCAAAATACAAAGGAAAACCTTCTATTTATAGAAGAATAGGATGGAAGAATGAGCAAAATGGATGAATTTGGGATCATTCAATATCCAATGGCCAAGTACCACTTGTCAAGATGTGAATGGAGGAAGACTGAGCACATTTTGGTCATTGTGCATTATAAATGTTATTAGGTGGATTTGAAGTTTGAAAGTAGGATTTTTGGAGGGAGAAAAAGAGTCTTAAATGCCAAGTTGGAGACATGTAAGAGAGGAGTTAAATGCTTTGTTGGAAGGACAAATCCCATTTGGAGGGATTTTCAAATTTGGAGGAATATTCCCTTTTGATGCCATGTTGAGGGAAAAGAGAGGATTTAATAAATCAATTAAATTATTTTCATGTGCAAGTGGAAAAATCTAGAGGATTTAGGGGATTAAGATTCAATTAATTAGGATTTGATTAATTTAATGAGGTATTAGCTTTTTTGACCATTTGATTTAGATTTTTGGATTGAAATAAATCAAAATGAGAGGAGAATAATTTAGACTTAATTAAATACAGATTTTGATTAATTTAATTAAAGAAGATAGTGTTAGATTAAATCAAATAAAGATTAATTTATTTAATTTAATGGAATGACTTTAGAGATTAATTAAATAAAATGAATTATTTAATTAAAAGAGGGACTATATGATTAATTAAATAAAAAATGATTTATTTAATTAGTAGGAGATGATGACTTGATTAGATAAAATTGATTTATTTAATTAAGAGATGAAATGTGATGAATTTAAGTAAATAAAGATTACTCAATTAAATGATTAGCAAAGAGATGATTCAGGATGAATTGGTGTTATTAAAATCAGGATCAGGTGTGATTGGTATATTTTCCATGTCTACAAAAATGAAAACAAATATGAATGGAGAATGATGAATGAACAAAAGATAATGTTGCAACTCACCAAACCCTTGCAATTAAGGTGTTGCAAACATGTAAGTAATGGATCCAATGGATGTAGACTTGGAATCTTGTTTGATGTTGATAGATATTTGAATGAAGTACTTGCTTGAATCACAAACCCTACACCACAATTGTTAGCTCTAAAACAACACGATTCAAGCAATATTTGACATGATGATTGACACTTAAAGAATTCTTGATAATCTGCCCTTGATATTCCCTTGTGAATGCTTGAATGTTCTTGTGAACTCAATTATTCTATAAGGATTCTCCCACAAAATTCTTAGATGAACATGAGAGAAAGAACCTTGTATTTATACTCAATTATGCAAGAATTCTTGAAAGTACAACACTACAAGCTGACATCAGATCTAGGAGAATAAAATCCTACCAGAAATTTGAATTAAATTTGAATTTTGGTCACACGGGATTCATTCGCCCAAGGTGGAGAATGATTCCCATCACACATAATGTATGGGACCAAAAATAAAACATGTCTAGAAATGTGTGAAACCTACATTGAGGCCAAAAAGACCTAGGTGGGACTCATTCATCGAAGGTGGTGAATAAGTCCTAGACACTAAATCTGGGTCACACAAGCTAGTAACACCTAAAACATGATTGGTTACTGATTGGTGTCTGGATTATCCTCAAAAAGATGCAATAAATGAGGCTTGTGGATGCAAAATAGGGCCAATTAAGGCATAAGAAAGCCCAATTATTAATGACAAGCTTAGAGGAATTTGAAAGTGTGTTACAACACTTTACAAAACTCCAAATAAGGAAAGATTAAGGTTGATCAATGCTTAGTTAATTGATAAAACCCTAGAAAGTTGTGAAAGTGTATTACAACACTTCACAACATTTTAGAAAGGCACCATTAAATTCCATTAGTTCACAAGGTCCCAAGACCTAATGTGAATTGTTATCCACATTACAACACTAAATCAAGGAAAGATTAAGTCAAAATCCACAAGGATGACCCAAACGAGTTTGAAAATGTTAAAGGAACCATTTTCGACACTACATTTAGCCCCCACTTTAGTGAGAGGATGAACCTGATTCAAACTCACACTAAAGTAGACAAACGTGCACCAAGAGGGGTTCCAATGTACCAATGCTAGCAAGATGAGATGACAGTGATAAAGAGGGATGATCAAGCTCCCAAGATCAAGATCCCATGGCAAACCAACATAAACACAAAGTAACACACATGAAAATGATATAAAGAACAATGAGAAGGCCAATCATACACTGCCAAAGATAAAAAAGATAAAAGAGAATCAGATCAAGCTTTGACCATTTTTCCATCCTGATGTGGATCAGATCTAGGTTGTTTGTCTAAAAAATGCATACTCACTCTGACGCGATGTAACTCCTGGTTGTTTTTCAGGTAAGAAGTCTTAAAAGTTGAGACACATACACTCATGGCTGTTATGCACTAACACACATTTAAGTGGCAATGGGGAAATTCATGCCTCAGATTGCGCTTCCCACTCAACCATACCAAATTTATACCTCTTCATAACTTTAATAAGGTACCACACAAAAATAATTTTTTGAGCTTCATGGGACAAGAAAAACTTTGTATGCTTCGAGCTCATGAAGAAATAGGGTGGATCTATGGGCATGCAAGTTGTATTATGCAAGGTGGCCATATAATAAAAAAAATCAAAAATAGGAAATGTTCAAAGGATTCTTGCTTAGTCTATGTGAGGTCTTTAACTTAGGGGACATTGTGCCTAATGTCTTCGAGAGAGGACCAATTAAAAAATAGAAAATTTGCAACTTAGAGGATGAAGTGTGTCACATAAATCAACTAAGAGGAATGCAATATGCTAAGAGAGATCACGCTCATGAAGGACATCACACCCAATTTCATGATCCACAAAGCAAAAAATATATCATATGAAGCAAGAAGGCTACACCAAGAACCATAAAAAATAAAAATACAAAGGAATAATGCCAATGAATGCCCCCACTATAGAGGAATTGTTAAACACCGTACTATGATAAATTACTTTAAAGTAGCAGATGAAAAATGCAAAGAAGAAGAAGAGAGATGAGAGGAAACTTGGAAATCCCTATGCCAAGTCATATGTTTCTGAGTAAGGTTGCATCATGTGAGAGAAAAAGAAAAGAGAAGGGTTTCCTCCAAATTGAAAACATCAAAGGCATAAGGGATCTATGGATTTGGGGTTAGTATGCTTTTGCTACAATGCTTTTTAGAGAGCTAGAACTATCATCATCCCCCAAATACACATAGAACCTGAAGAATGACACAAAGAGAGTGAAACAAAGAAAAACCTTTTGGCTCAACATGGAAGAGACCTAGGGTGTCTCGAATCCTTGCGTCATCCTCAAAAGGAAAATACAAGACAAAGATAAAGATGAAATGAAAAGGAAAACCTTTTGTGTCAACATGGAGGAGACATGAATGTATCGATGCCTTGCATCATCCCCAAAAGGAAAACACAAGACAAAGATAAAGGCGAAATGAAAAGGAAAAGGAAAAAAAGAAAGCCTTTTGGGTCAACATGAAGGAGACATGAATGTCTCGATGCCTTGCATCATCCCCAAAAGGAAAACACAATAAAAAGAAAAGATAAACGAAAAGAAAATCTTTTGGGTCAACATGGAAGAGACATGAATGTGCTGATGCCTTGCATCATCCACAAAAGGAAAACACAAAACAAATGAAAAGATAAAGAAAAAGATTTTGGGTCAACATGGAAGAGACATGAATGTCTCAACGCGTTGCATCATCCCCAAAAGGAAAACACAAGACAAATGAAAAGATAAAGAAAAATATTTTGGGTAAAAATGGAAGAGACATGAATGTCTCGACGCCTTATGTCATCAATTATATAGAGGTTCACCAAATTGGGGGCCTCTCTTTCGCTTCTAGGGTTTTGGACCTAAACAGAGAGAGATTAATTTTCTTGCTCTTTTCATTCAAGAATAAACCCTTGAGATTTAAATGCAAAGGAGATTGAAATCTCACAAAGGGATTGTTTTGGGGGATGGATGATATCGAATGAAGGTTTCACCACCAAGTGTAAGCTTGGAAAAGATAATGAATTAGAAAACATAATGTGATATGCAAAATGACCTAGAAAGGTGAACAAAATGTGGTAAGAGGCTATAAGACTAGAAGTGTGCACCTGGAAGACTGAAGAAGGAAAAATGGAGGTCTAGATCACTGAAAAAATCTACTGTTGAAGTTGACTGGGACTAATTCACCAAGCTGGGTGAATCAGTCCAGTTTCTAGCAAAATGCATTGTAGAAAGTTTCAACCAAAAGGGTATCTAGCTCTATAAAAATATTGATTAGGAATTTACAGTGGGACTCATTCACCAATAGTGGTGAATCATTCCACTTATGCTTTTTCAATATTTTTGAATTGGATGATGTGCCTCTTGGTCTTCTCTACTCTTTTTGACTGGTTTCTAGATCCGAATATGCAAAATGCCACTTGTAGGTCTTCTCCAAGCTTCTCCAGGGTTTAATGACAACTTTGAAAACTTTGGGGATTTGACAACTTTTCTCCAACTTGGCTTCTTGACAAATCTGCAACCTATCCCTGCAAATCACTCACAAGAAGAGGGAAAAATATTGTGGGGTTAGAGAATAGGAGTTTGTCTTGGTCAAACCCCTTGTTGGTAATTAAACATTGAAATGAAAGAAAGTATGAATGGAGAATGATGAATGAACAAAAGATAATGTTGCAACTTACCAAACCTTTGTAATTAAGGTGTTGTAAACATGTACGTAATTGCTCCAATGGATGTAGACTTTGAATATTTCTTGATGTTGATAGATCTTTGAATGAATCAATTTATTGAATTACAAACCCTACACCACAATTTTTATCTCTACAACAACATGTTGCTAACTGTCATATGAAAAATACTTGACAATAACCCGAAATATTAGCATACCTAGTTGCATTTTTCTCTATGGGAAGATCACACACACAATAAGGCATGTTTTCCCAGTTCACCTCAAATCCCTACACTTCAATTCATCAATACCTACTATGAGGAGGGAGAATGTAATGAGACTCACTTAGTTGAGTTGCTTCATTTGGAGGAAGTCTGTACCCAAGCAATATAATTTTTTTCCAAACACTAGGGCATAGTGATGAGATGGTTCAATCGTTGAGCCAAAGTTAAGGCCTTTAGGATTGTAGATTTTGTCCTATGTTGGGAAAAGGCCCACGAGAAGAAAGGGACACATGAAAAATTCGACAAGCTCTAACTTGGCCTTTTCAGATTTTTGAGATTTTCGGAGATATTAATGTCTTTCACCTCAAAACATTAACTAGAGATGATGTCTAGTTGCTAGTCAACGGGCAGTATCTTAAGCATTATTTCCTTGATTGAGCTGTCTAAGCTCACCCCCTTTGTACATAGCTATATATATTTAGGGTAGGTCCTTTCCTTCCATTTTTCTTTTGCTTCACTTTTGCTCTCTTTCCCAACTTTTGTTTTACTTAGGGTGTTGTTCGATCTTGATGTAGTGGTTGTGCTCGACATTGAAAAAGGGCCTAATTTGTTGCATGATCCTTGTGTTCCTTGGATAATACTTCATCAACTACCATGGATCTCTGTCAACTTTCATGAAATTGGTTTCCTCTCTTGAACTCGGGATTGACCTAGGGTGGAACCCTTGATTGAATCCTATCACATTTATCTTAGATTACACATGATGTACACTTTTAAAGTATTCCTGATGAGCTGTAAAATAGTTATCATGACGCCTCAACAAGTGAAAAATATTAAGTCTACTCCAGTGACCATTGCGATCTCCAAACCCACTATAAGCTTCACTACTTATACAATTGAGCAAAAAAGTTTCAAAAGGGAAATGTAAAAGAAAAGGAAAGAAAAGAGAAAATATTGAAAAATAAGAAACTGTGTGGGTGGGTGAGCAACTCTATTGGTGCTATGGATGACCGGCTGGCAATAGAGCAATGTTTGTAGGGATTGCAACAACCTTGTTGGGGCTATGGATGCCTAACTAGCAACGGGGCAATGTCCAGGTTACTTTTTGGGTTAGATAACCTATGTAGCTTTCCTTGGTGGATTGACCGTTGTCCTCTTTAGTTTATGATGGAGAGGAATGAATTCACTACACACACTTCTGAGGTACTTTGTGAGTCAATTCAATTAAGGATTTTTTCCTCCTCTAGGCTCTTAGTTCGTTTGAGAAAACTTTCTTTTGGTTTTTGAAACTAGAGATTTTGGGTTTCACATGAATCCTTACCCTTGGAATGATTAGGAGAATTCTCTGAGGAAAGTCGCCATTTTTTGTGCCTATAGCACACAGGCCCTGTTCGGATCAGAGACCCCCTCTTTCTGTTTCGCTTTCTTCGGGTTACCTTGCTTTTGCCTCATTTTGTGTGCCCCTATTTTTGAGCTTAAATTGGTCATATGCATTAAATTCATCAAATTCCCTTTGACTAAAATCACCTATCCAAGATTCACTAAGTTTTTAATCCTTTGTGGAGTTCAACATGCAGGTTTATGTCTCCTATTTGTTGTCGCATCCACCAAGCTCGACAAACGTGCATTTGTGAGTCTCCTTCTACGGACCGCCTCTATCACTTTGCCACTAAGTATTGGCCAACCTTCAACATCTTCCCACATAGCGATCTCTACTTCTCCTTTTGTTGTCTGTGTCTTCACTAAGCATCCAACTGAGCACGGGTTTCTGCACCTCACCTACCCACCTGTCGTCGTACCAAGGATTTAATGCACAAAAAATATTGATGAAATTTATTATAAATATGTTGCACCTACCTATCATTTTCACCTACAACATTTGAATTTAAAGAGAGAAAGAAGACCCTACACATGCACAAAGTTCCCCACTAGATTTAAGTCAAACTTGCTTCAATTATCTATGTGATTTCAAAGTAAGTTCACAGGTAAAAGTACAAACCTATGTCACACTTTGGGCCAATCGTATGGATTCTATCAAACCTGTTTTCGGCTGGAAAGGATTCAACCGAGTAGGTTTCAATCGAAACCACGAGGTGACGACATGGTGCCTACGTGGCTTCACCGTTTAGGCTGAATATGTTTTGGTGGAAACCTACTCAGTCTAATTACTTCGGATCGAAGGCCTTGAATATTAAAAAAAATAAAAGTTTTGGCACATAAATTTTTCCAATAACATTAAAAAGTGGAGAAAAAATAGAAAAAACCTAAAAACTAGACTAATAAAAGCAAACTTAAATAGTTATTTCAATAAAAACTGGATGAAAAACGAGAAAAATCTTAAAACAAATTTCAAAGAATCAAAAATTTGACTGGCTAAATTGGATGAAAATGAAAATAAACTGGATGAAAATGGAAAAAAAATAAAAATCGAAAAAATCAGTATTTCGATCGGATATGATCCGGTCGAATAATCTTCAGCCAAATACGTTTAGGCTAGAAACTATTCGGCAGAATATGATTCAGTTGAATCCTATTTAGCTTAATATATCCAGATGGCAAGTGACTTGGCAACAAAGTCACCAGTTTTTCAAATTTCCAAAAATTTCCAACTTTTGGTGAATATTTCTTCAATCAAACTTATTTAAAAATAAATAAATAAACCTTTTTGTAGAGCTCATAGTGTTGAATCCAAATATATATATTTATATTTTGATTAGTTTTAGTATATAAATATTTTAAAATATTGCAAGTAGGTTGTTCAAAGTCAAAAAGATGCTCAGTTGAAATTAAATAAAAAATAGTAAATCATCATAAAACAAATTGGAAAATATATGATGCCCTAGAGGAGAAAATCCTCTTCAAAAGGGTTTTATTTTTGAAAAAGAGAAAAAAAAAACAATACTCGACGTCAACTAAAAACTATCAAATTCGGGTTAGTTTGACTTTAAAATGTTATTACAAGAAAAATAGACATAAAAATTTCAAAAAAAATTCCATGCTATTTGGGAAAAAATTAGGAAAAAATGGGATTTTTTTCTATTTGTTTCTTGACATCAACTGAATGCCACTTTTTCTTGAAATTTTCAGCATTACGAAATATGCTTTTAATTTGATAAAAAAATATCAATTTTTAAAAATAAAAATAAAAAATTACTGGAATAAACTTCAAAAAATGTTCTAAATTTTATTAGTTTACATCATTTTGAAATTCAAAACATAAATACCACTTTTATGTGGTTGAAGTTGACAATTTTTTTTCATGTTGGTCGATTCCTTTATAAAGTGTGATAGGTTTGTACTTTTACCCTCACATTGTTTTCTTTCACCAAGCGTTTAAACTATTAAGAATAACTATGTGGTTAGGGTTTCATAATTGTTTAAATTTTTTTAAGGGTTGAACTGTAATTCATCCCAGCGGTGCCATCAAAACCCTCTACAACTATCGGCCCTACACTTGTGATTTTCCCAGTATAGTAAAGCACCTTAGAGCTAGTCGAAATCCCACATTTGCATCTGTGTGGAGCCTCGTTCCATCACTACCATTCTTTAAATGGCGGGAACACCCCTAAGGTCCACCCCGCAGTTCCTATTTGTCATCGCTCTGAAATAATAAAGTGAAAATGACTAAGTATGTGATCCCATGCGGGACTCTGCTTGCAGATTTCCCCCATCTCATTGTTGTTTCATTAGTGGTCGAACTTTGACATCCTCTTTCCATGCAAGTTCCATCCTCGATGTCACCGCGAGCAAAATGCACCCTACACTTGGAAATTTCACCAAGTCTCAACCGCCCTGTGGGTTGCTTTGTTCGGCTCGTCGATACCTGATCATCATTGTTTAATGATGAAGCTACCATGTCATTCTACATGGACAACTCTACATTAGGACTCAAAGTCTCTAAAAAATGGCTAAGTCCATTATGACCCTATGGGTCTGCCCTTGTGGGCATCCATCCAAGGGTGCCATCACCAAAGTGTCATTCTTTAATGGTGAAATGCTTTCACCCTTTCGTTATGTGGGTTCCACTGGTAGGAATTGCCCTTGACCGAAATTCTCCAGTGGGATAGCAAAGATCATAGAATATTTAACCCATGTGGGTTTGCCTATGCAAACTGCTGCTTGTAGATGGCCGACACATCAAAGTCGTCACTTAATGGCAAAGCCCTAGCAACCTTTCGCTAACTATCTCCGGCTCATCAAAAATATCAACAACAAATTTGACTAGGGAAAAACTTCATGCAAGTTCCATCATGTGGAACTCCGCATGTGGGAGGATGTCGACCTTTCGTCGCTATTTTAACTACAACAACCTAATGGCTCTCTAACCCTTGGGTCCCACACTGCCCGATTATGCAAATTTCAACTTAAAGATCAACAAACTCATGAAAGGGAAATTTACTGTGTGGGTTTTGCTATGCGGAACTCCTCATGCAAGATGTCATCTATCCAATGTCGTTATTTAACGACTAAACCTTGTGGGATTTCCACCCCATGACATTGGCATCTTTCCAACCCGCATGAGCACCAAAGTCCAATCTCATAGCCTCATGTGCCTTATAACCTATTTCTGCATGTGTCGAAATAACTTTACATTAAATCTACTCATCAAACATACCATGCATAAATTCTTCTATGGGTCGCTATCTGTGGGGTTTCGTGGTTCTAGTGTTGTTCCTTAACGATTTTCTTTATAACAGCTTCCGCATAGGGGAAACCTGCATCCCCAAGCCCACATTCTTTTAAATGGTCCAAACGAGCTCCAAATGATAAACAATGATGAATGTCATTATTTTCTAAGGGTATATAAATGGATCTAACTGTAAATTTGTAGGATTTAACTGATGTTTATCTCCCTAATCTATCAAAGAACTTGCTGCACTTTGTATGTGTAGGATTTATGAAACCTGCTGAGGGACCATTAGGGAAGCTCATAGGTAAAGTTGAAAAATGAAAGAAGCCCACAAGAGTGGCAAGAGTAAAAGAGGAGAAAGAGAAAATGAAGTACTAGTTTCATGGGGTGGAGTGCACCTCTATGCTCACTTCCAATTGGGACACGGTCTCAGATATAGACCTCAAGCACGTGAACATTGATGAATTCAAATAGAGGGTGATGGTCAACCCCACCAAAGAGGATTCTCGTAAAATAAGGGAAAGTGGCCTTGCAAAGGCAGTTGATTTCCCCCCTCCATTGATTGCTCCGGAGTTGGTCATGGCTTGTCGAGAATGCTACCACTCTCATAATAAGAAGATAATTTTCAAGGATGAGAGGGTATTAGCAGACTTATCTACTAAGTATATTGGAAAAAAATTCAGCATTCCAACCTTCGAGAAGATAGAGGAAACAAAAAAGGACTATGCTCAAAATGTGTGGCAATTGGATCCCCTTGGATGCAAAAGAATGATCATTCAGTCATGCATGAAGGAAAAAAGGGGTAGTGCAAAAAAGGTGCCCCAGAAGTTATACAAAAGCGATTTCTTTGAGGAATATCATGATTTGGTCACACTTCTAAGCAGGGTGATGGGTTTTCCTATCGCTACAATCTTTGAAGAATGGATGTTATACTTCATAGAAGAGATCCTCCAAGGCAAAAAAAAAATTATTGGGCAAAAATGATAAGTAATGCTTTGCATGAACAAATTACGGTAGTACATAAGACCTCCTAGTTTTATATGACTTCACATCTAGTCTATCTCCTAGTGACCAAGTTCTTGTACAAAGGGCTATTCCATATAGGAACTCTGGGGACCAAGAGGGGAGAACTTAAGGTTTATGAATTTTATTCCCAGTTACAATACATGAACTTCAAAAGGGAGTATAGAAGAGTGAATGATGCCTTTATTGGGCATATAATTAGACTCTTGAGAGGAGACCTGGAAAGAAGAGTGACACATAGTTCTAAGGCCTTTATAAAGGGTTTTGGATATTTATTCACCCAATTCCCAAAGTTCACTTATATCCATGTAGAGGGGTTCTCGGGAGAACCCTACCGGTTACCGAACTACCCTAATGATCGAATCATCTTGTTGGAGGTTACTTGGCAACTGCAGATTTCCCTTGCATTTCTAAGTGATAAGCATCGAGCTGGGGTTCCATATCCCCTTACATTCGAGGAGCGAATGTACTCTTGCCCCGCTACCTGGTTTGTTGAATACTCAGAAAAGGAATTGGTGAAATACCACTTAGACTTGAACATAGATAGAGGAAGAGTGGATCCTCATGGAAAATTGAAGAAATGGATTGGGAGACATTACACCCATCGAACTAATATTGAAGACTCTTGGGCCAATTGTGGTGATGACAAAGAGGTTGGAATGCGACACTACATGAGGATGATCGCTCAATTTGTGAAGTTCGTCAATCTATTTCCATTGCCTGACCAAATCATCAAAGACGATAACATTTTAGACAAAAGGTACATTACCTTGGTTGATATGCCTTTTCTAATGATTGATTGGAACAAGGAAGAGGTCAGTGACCACGAAATTCTCACTTGCCCTATTGAACATAGAACCAAGCAGTGGGTGGATGGACAAATAGCTCAACTGAAAGAAGAGGGTGCAAAGCTCACATACAGGGAGCTAGAAGGTGAAATTGAGTGAAACAGACAATGGTGCCATTGTGGGTTGATCAAGTGAAGCTTCCAAGTCCCCGTTGATCATGAGATCCAAGGAAAGGAAGGTTTCACTTAAGTACAAGCCTAAACATAAGTTGTATTCTAGGAAAGAAAAAAAAAGGCCAATCGTCGAAAAGGGTGAAAATAATAGGGTTGTTTGTGCTTGAAATGCCCACTATTCAGGAAGAGGAACACCATGAAGAAGGGGAAGAAGCGAAGCAGTCGCACTCACCACTGCCCACCACTTCCATTCCTACTACCACTACTACCACCACAACACCATCCCCTTCCACTCCTAATTCTTTTCCTGTCTCATCTCCACCCATTGTGGACATCTTTGTCTACCTCACCTTTGCCTTGCCCACTGCTCCGATGATGGTATTGGACTCTTCATCTTTGACCACTTCCTCATTGTCATCCTCTTCACTCCCACCTCCACTAACTACTTTTTCCACTCTACCACCATCCTTGCCCTCAACCTCTATTACACAACCCACTTTGCCATAGGCTTTCACAACATATATTCAAAATGTTCCTATTGAGATCTCCAAGGTAATCCTTGACCCCAAGGTCCAAACACTAATGGCCTAGCATGTTGTTTCTTTGCCTCTTCCCCCACTACCTACCAATTCACAAAAAATGGAGGCCACAATGCATATCTCAGAGAAATGGAGAGGCTTCGCATGTAGAGCTGAAATGGTGAAAAATTGGGGGCTTTCCACTAGGGTTTTAGGACCTAGGGCCACAAACTTCCTGAACCACCAAAAATTTAACACTAGACGTAGGAAAAAAGGATTCTCTATACTAGGCCCCTAGGGTATTTCACCCTAGGAGCACTTGGTGTGTGGGAATGGCACTCTTTCTGCTTGGTGGTTATAGGATTTTTGTTGGTTGCATTCAAAGGAAGGGTTGGTTGATGAAGGTTGTGATGTGTGCGTATTGTGTACTAATATACTCTATGCAATGTAAAAAAAGTAAATGTAAACTAATGCAAGTTAACGTAAATGACCTAAAATGTATGCAATACAGAAAGTAAACAGGAAGGATCAAAACTTGTGCACCTAGAAATGTGATTTTGCAAATGAGAGACTCTGGAATATTCTGGAAAATGTCTAAAATCTATAGATGGACACTTACGCCAAGTTGGGCGACCTAGTCCTCCTATCGAGAAAATCTATCGGACTAGGTTTTGGGGAAAAGCGTACCCAAAAATGCAAAAACCCTTTTTCAGGCTTAGCATAGGGACAAGGCCACCAATAGTGGCGACCTAGTCCTCGTGAAGCTTTCCGATGATTTAGGTTTTGATTCTGTGGGTCCTGGTTGATGTTTCCCATTTCTGTAGCAATCTGTGTCTAAAACTCTTGAAAATTGCCTACAACTTGTCTTGTTGTTCCTTCTAGGGTTTGATGCTTTTATGTGACTTGAGTGGAATGTTTGTACTTTCTCTAACACTTTGTACTTCACCAAATTTGAATGCAAACCTACAAACACATGCAAATACCAAGAGAATATTGAGGTTAGGAAATAGGGGTTTGCCTAAGTCAAACCCCTTTGATGGTAACTAAACCCAAATGAGAAATAAATCAAAGAAGAGATGCTTGAATGATAAACTATGTAAATTCTCACCAAATCCTTTATTGTTGATCGTCTGCAAAATGCAAGGACAACTCCAATGGAGGTTGCTTGTGAAAGCCTTGTGCTTGATTTCTTTCTTGTGAAGATGGGAGTGCAAGAGTGCTTGTGAATGCAAAAATGATCTTAGGGGGGGGGGGGAATGAAGGTGAAAACCCTTATTTGTACATGTAAAACCCTAGTTTTCCCAAAATGGATAGGCCGACACTAGGGTTTAGGAGGCAAGATTCCCGTTAGGTCACCCAAGGTGGCGGCCTATTCAACTTGGGAAATTTCAAGTGGTGGTCGGGAATTAAATAATTGTTAATGAAGTTTATCAGGTTTTCCTCCTAAATCACACTTAAGTCAGGACTAAAAGTACATTAAGAGGAAAAATTAGCATAAGAAAAGGGTTAATTAGTCATGATAAGGCTAGGAAGATGTGCAAATATCTTACAACACCTTGGCACAAGGCTTGGAAGGGGGTAAAAGGGTGTTGTTTAGGTGAATTATGTTGAAAGGGTCTTAGAAAAGTGAGGAAATATACTACAACACTTCACAACACCTTAGTAAAAAATCGTTAGGTTATTGTCGAATTACAAGCTTACAAGACTAATCAAGGTAAAACAAGGCCAAAATCGAATGGAAAAGGCCAAAATGAGTGAAAAAGTGTCTAAAGACTACACTTTTTGGTGACACATTTAGCCCCCACTTTAGTGAGAGTATGAACTTACTTCAAACACACACTAAAGTAGTTGAATCATGCGTGTCAAGTGGGATCTAAGGTAATCATGATAGTAAGGTGAGATTACTATGATCAAGAGAGGTGATCAATCCCCTAGGATCAAGATCGCATGAAAAATTAATCATAAGTACAAAAGATCACACAAGGAGTGATGTAAAAGGGCAGAGAAAAGTCAGATCAAGCTTTGACCATTTTTCCAACTAGTTGTGGATCAGATCTAGGCTGTTTGTCCAAAAGAAAAGGATGTATCACTTTGGACCAACAAGACTTTCAGTTGTCGACTAGGTGAGAATGCCAAAAGGTTGTGAGATACATACCCACGGTTGGTATGCACTCACACACAAAAAGGTGGCTATGGGGAAAGTCATGCCGCTGGTTGGGCTTCCTTAACCATACCAAAGCTATACCTCCTGATAACTTTGATAAGGTGCCACATAAGATAAGTGTGTGGTTCATGAGACAAGCAAATCCTTGGATGCTTAGATCCCATGAACAAGTGCAGGATGGCACCACAGGCATGCAAGTTGTGTTATGCAAGGTGGCCATGTATGCACAATGCAAAAATACAACATGTAAAATGCAAAAGTGAAAGATGCAACAATAAAAAATGTAAAAGGAGTGTTCCAAGGAGTCTTGTATAGTTCATATGAGGTCTTTGACTTAGGGAACATTGCGTCCAATGTCTCCAAAGAGGACCTATCAAAGGATACAATATTCACAACTTAGGGGATGTAGTGTGTCGCATTAAGCCACTAAGAGGAATTTAATATGCTAGGATAAGTCACACTTATGAAGGACATTACACCAAATTTCATCCACAAAGTGAGAAAACACATCATGCAAAGTGATAAGGCTGCACTAGGAACCAAGGACAAATAAAAATAAAAATAAAATAGTGCCAATGTATGCCCCCACTTTAAAGGAATTGCTACACCATTTTGTGAGAAATTGCTTTAAAGTAGAAAAAGGGACATGAGAGCCCTACTTGAAAAGCTCAATGTCAAGTGATAGGTGTCCAAGAAAGGTTGTGTCATGCAAAAAGGAAGAAAGCAAAGGAAAAGGGTATTGCCCCCAAAATGAAAAATACCAAACACATAAGGGATCTATGGATCTAGGGTCAGTTTGTTCATTGCTGCAATTTTTGTTTAGAAAGCGCAGAACTATCATCATTCCCCCGAATAAATAGAACTGGAAGAAGACACAGAGAGAGCGAAAGAAAATGAAAAGAAAGAGTCGATTTGGGTCAACATGGAAGAGACATAGGATGTCTTGATGCTTTGCATCATCCCCAAAAGGACAATAACAAGCAAAAAGAAAAAGACAAATGAAAAAGGTGCCTTGTTTTTTTGAGTCAACATGAAGGCGACATTGCAGTCTCAATGCCTTACATCATCCTCAAATGAAAGGCCAAAGAAAAAGGAAAAGACCATAATTTGGGTCAATATGAAGGAGACATTGCGGTCTCAATGCCTTGCATCATCCCCAAATGAAAGGAAAAAAGGAAAGAAAAAGAAAAAGAGGTTCATTTGGGTCAACATGAAGGAGACATTATGGTCTCAATGCCTTGCATCATCCCCAAATGAAGGGATAAAGAAAAAGGAAAAATGAAAAGTGAAAAGGAATGCACGACACATAGAAGAAGGTAGATACATATAGAAAAATGTCACAAAGAGTAAGAAAACATCAAACAAGATGGGGAAAACACAAGATTAGTAAGGAAAGTGTAAGTCAACCATGAAGCAATTCATCCACCTCCCCATCTTGGTGGGGAAAAGTGGTAGTTGGACAACAAAGCTACGAGACAAAGAAAAGTGCATTACCAGGACAAGGCTAGCAACCTCTTTCCCCCACTGAGTGCAAGACTGGATGGAATCGAGGTAGGTGATGAGAGGGGGTATGTAATAGTGAGAGGGGCATGGTCTACAACTATTACATGAATGGGGACACGATAGTAAGTTAGGGGTCAATAGGGTAGTACTCAGAACCAACGAAGTGATACTTACTTAGTATCTCGCGTAGATGGTGGCATTCATTGCTTCTATGGCCAAGAACATGATGATAAGCACAATGTGGTGCATTAGAATCTTTAGGATGGATTACCAACTTATTACGATGAGGTAAGGTGATGAGTCCTTTAATTAAGAGGTTTTTATAATTGTCTCTCGCATTCAAGTGGTGGATGGAGAGGAAACTTAAGTATATGTAATTTATATGGTCTCTTGCGGCAGTTGGATTCTCCAACTTCAAAAGGGGGTATGGGAGCAGAAGGTCCTGAAATGAACAAGGTTTAACATTGTTGTTAGGAGGGGATGGTGACCTTTCCTTAGGAAGGAGAACGTCCAAGTTGGGAGGGGAATCAAAGATCACCATACCATCGTTACGGAGATTAAGACATTCTCTAGGATGCACCCTAGCATGAGGGGATCAAGTGATAAACAATACCCATTGTATGTTCATCAAGTGATGATTGTTCACATAATTTGTGAATCTCATGTTCGTTCGTGAGATCACCACCTTGTTTTCTTAAAATGGTAAAACCTTTTCTATAAGTTTGTTGAAGATTAATGGGAGGATGTGTGACTAGGCTATGGTAAAAGGGTTGAGGAGGGACCAGGTGAGAGGGACTAGGCTCACCTTGAGTAGGTAGCCTAGATCCACTGTGTATTTCTGGATAAAGGTAAGCAAATGTTTCATGGGATGATATGTTAGGAATTACTCGCTGATTAACAAAGGGGTAAAAAGAAGCATTTGCTTCAAGGTTGTCAAGGCACTCATTAAGGAACCCATACATGCTAGCATTATCATCTCCAATGATGTCTACTTTAGGAGGAGGACAATCATTGGGAGTGGGTGGAGCAAGAGTTGGTTCAACATCATTAGGATTAGTGGCAAAGGTTCAACTTGACATGTCCATTAAGGATTTGAGGGATGTACACAACTATTTGAAATACATGGCCATGATGGGAGCTAAGTAATGACAAGAAATGGACTAAAAGGGAAAATCTGGAAATGAAAATAGAAGGACAAATTATATAGAAAGCAATAATGCAGACAAAGTATGGAAAGTGATAGAAATTGTGATGCAAAATATGCAAGAGGACTAGGTCACCCAATGTGGCGACTTAGTCCCAGTAGGATTGTTTTTGACAAATTTCATAGTTTTGAGCTACTTTTATGCTTTTTTTGATTTTATGATACAAACAGAGACTAGAAATGCAATTTTTTCTATATTTTCTTGCAAAAAATGTAATGCAAAGTGAAATTCTAGCATAAATTTCACTAATGCACTTTTTCTACTAACCCTAGGATGCAAACAATGCAAATTTTTCAATGCAATGCAAGCTATCTCTAAGATGAAATGCAAAATTAGAAAGCTAACAAATGGTCTATGGTCGAGTTCACCAAAATGAACCACCAAAAATATAACACTAGACCTAGGGAAAAAGGATTCCCTATACTAGGTCCCTAGTGTTTTTCACCCTAGGAGCACTTGGTGTGTGGGAATGGCACTCTTTCTGCTTGGTGGTTATAGGATTTTTGGAGGTTGCATTCAAAGGAAGGGTTGATTGATGAAGGTGATGATGTGTGTGTGCTGTGTGGCTGAAAAATTGAAATGAAATCATAGTAATCTACTCTATGCAATGTAAACAAAGTAAATGTAAAGTAATGCAAGTTAACCTAAATGACCTAAAATGTATGCAATATAGAAACTAAATGGGAAGGATCAGAACTTGTGCACTTGGAAATACGATGTTGCAGATGAGAGGCTCTGGAATATTCTAGAAAATGTATGAAATCAGTAGAGGGACACTTATGCCAAGTTGGGTGACCTAGTCCTCTTGTTGGGAAAATTTGTCGGACTAGGTTTCAAGGAAAAGGGTACCCAAAAATGCAAAAAACCCTTTTATTAAGCTTAGCATAGGGACAAGGTCACCAATAGTTGTGACCTAGTCCTTTTGATGCTTTCTAAGGATTCAGGTTTCGATTCTATGGGTCCTAGTTGATGTTTCCCTGTTCTACAGGAATCTATGTTTGAAACTCCCGAAAAAGGCTTGCAAATTATCTTGTTGTTCCTTCTAGGGTTTGATGCTTTTCTGTGACGTGAGTGGAATGTTTGTAATTTCTCCAACACTTTGTACTTCACCAAATCTGAATGCAAACCTACAAACACATTCAAAGACCAAGAGAATATTGGGGTTAGGAAATAGGGGTTTACCTAAGTCAAACCCCTTTGATGGTAACTAAACCCAAATGAGAAATAAATGAAAGGAGAGATGCTTGAATGATAAGATATGTAAATGCTCACCAAATCCTTTGTTGTTGATGGTCTATAACATGCAAGGACAACTCCAATGGAGGTTTCTTGTGAAACCCTTGTGCTTGATTGCTTGCTTATGAAGATGGGAGTGCAGGAGTGCTTGTGAATGCAAAAATGATCCTAGGGAGGGGAGTCAAAATGAAGGTGAAAACCCTTATTTGTACATGTAAAACCCTAATTTTCCCGAAATGCAACATGATAGGCCAACACTAGGGTTTAGGAGACAATATTCCCATTAGATTTTGTTTTAAATTTGAATGTTATGCCAAAAAGGACTAGGTCGCTGAAGGTGGCAACCTAGTCCACTTGGGAAATTTCAAGTGGTGGTTGGCAATTAAAAAATGTTTAATGAATTTTATCAGGTTTGCCTCCAGAAACACACTTAAGTCGGGACTAAAAGTACATTAAGAGGAAAAATTAGCATAAGAAAAGGGTTAATTAGTGATGATAAGCCTAGGGAGATGTGAAAATGTCTTACAACACTTTACAACACCTTGGCACAAGGCTTGGAAGGGGGTAAAAGGGTGTTGTTTAGGTGAATTATGTTGAAAGGGTCTTAGAAAAGTGAGGAAATGTACTACAACAATTCACAACACCTTAGTAAAACAACATTATTTTATTGTTGAATGCAAGCTTACAAGACTGAATCAAGGTAAAACAAGGCCAAAATCCAATGGAAAAGGCCAAAATGAGTGAAAAAGTGTCTAAAGACTACACTTTTTGGCAACACACTTCCACACTTCACTCAAGAATAAATCCTTGATATTTCAATGCAAAGGAGATTGAAATATGACAAAGTGAATGTTATAGGGGATTGAATGATGTAAATGAGGGGTTCACCACCAAGTTTAGACTTAGAAAGACAATACAATGAAGGATGAAATGAAAAATCCTAATTTGATGCAAGGCTTTAAAGAATGACCAAGAAATGTAAACAAACAACAATAGAAAACTATAAAATGGGAAATGTGCACCTTGGGAATTGGAGAAGGAAGAATGGAGGCCTGAAATCTTGAAAAAATCATTGTTGAAGCCAACTGGGATTCATACACTAAGCTGGGTGAATCAATTTAGTTTCAAGAAAACTGTGTCGGAACAGCTTTCAGAAAAATGGGTACTCAGATCTGCAAAAATCTCTGATAGATAGGTACAGTGGGACTCATTCACCAATAGTGGAAAATCATTCCACTTCTAAATTTTTGGAAATTCAAAGTTGGATTCTATAGTTCTCAATCTACTTTTTTGTTCCTGATTCATATCCGGGTTTGTAACTACCAAATTAAACCTGTAGGTCTTCTCCAAGCTCCCCCAAGGCTTGTTCACAATCTTGACAACTTTGACTTCCTTTGACAACTTGATGACAACTTTTCCAATCTCACTCCTCGATAAATATGAAACCTAGACCTATAGATCAGATACAAAGAGAGGGAAAAAAGGTTGTGGCATTAGAGAATAGGGGTTTACCTTGGTCAAACCCCTTGTTGATAATTAAACCTTGAAATGAAAGAAAATGTAAAGGAGATTGATGAATGAACAAAATGAGATGTTACAAATCACCAAATCCTAGCAATAAAGTGTTGCAATTATGATTGAAATGGTTGCATTGGATTTGGTTCTTGATTCTTGCTTGAAGGAGATAGATCTTGAATACAAAGCTTGCTTGGATCATGAACTCTACATCACAATTGTAAGCACAACAACAAACATGAAGGAAGTGATCTTTGACATGATGATTGATGTTTGAAGAATTCTCTTGAAAGCTTGATAATCTACCCTTGAAAACCTTGAATTCTCTTGCTCAAATGCTCTTATGAACTCAATTTTCTATTAGGATGAGTACTTGATTTCTTGGGGTGTTATGATGAAAATGAGAGAAAGAACCTTGTATTTATACTCAATTATGCAAGAATTTCCAAAATTACAACACTACAAGCCAACATTGGATCTTGGAGAATAAAATCCCACCAAAGATTGAAATTAAATTTGATTTTTGAGTTAAAGGGGGCTCATTTGCCTCCTTGGGAAAATGGGCCCCACTTAAGGGGACTCATTCACCCAGAATGGCCATTGAGTCCCACCTTAGGAATTTGAGGTGGTTTTTTAGGGTTTTGATGTTTTAAATGCCAATTTGTCGAGATTATCCTGAAAAATACATATAAATAAGGCTTGTGGATGCAAAAAGGGGCCAATTATAGCATAAGAGAGCCCATTTTTTAATGATAAGCCTTGAGGAATGTGAAAGTGTGTTAAAACACTTTACAACACTTTTTAAATGAATCATTAAATACATTAGTTCACAAGGTCCCAATACCTAAGGTGAATGTGTTACCCACATTACAACACTAAATCAAGGCCACACTAAGCTAAAATCCACAAGAAGGAGCTAAATAAGCATGAAAAAGGATAAGGACCCTTTTTTTGACATTACATTTAGCCCCAACTTTAGTGAGAGGATGAACCTACTTCAAACTCACACTAAAGTCGACAAACACACATCGGGGGGGTTTCAATGTATCAATTCTAGCAAGATGGGATGACAACGATGAAAAGGGATGATCAAGCCTCCAATATCAAGATCTCATGACAAACCAACATAAACACAAAGGAACACACATGAAAATGATATAAAGAGCAGTGACAAGGCCTATCATACATTACCAAAGATTGAAAATAAATGAAGGAGAAATCCCAAACAAGCTTCGACCATTTTTCCAACATAATGTGGATCAGATCTAGGTTATTTGTTTGAGAAAAATGCATACTCACTTTGAGGCGACGAAACTTGTGGTTGTCCGTCAGGTGAGAAGTCCTAAAAGGTGAGAAACATACACTCATGGCTGGTATGTACTCACACACACACACAAGTGGCTAAGGGGAAATTCATGCCACTGGTTGGGCTTCCCACTCAACCATACCAAATTTATACCTCTTGATAACTTTAATAAGGTGCCACAAAAAAATGATTTGGTTTTCGAGCTTCACGAGACATAGCAAAACTTCGTATACTTGGGGCTCATGAACAAACATGATGGATCCATAGGCATGCAAGTTATGTTATGCAAGGTGGCCATATAAATAAATGAAACATAGGAAATTTTCAAAGGAGTCTTGCTTAGTTCATGTGAGGTTTTTAACTTAGGGAACATTGTGTCTAGTGTCTCCAAGAGAGGACCAATCAAAGAATAGAAAAATTGCAACTTAGGGGATGCAATGTGTCACATCAAGCAACTAAGAGGATTGTAATATGCTAAGAGAGATCATGCTCATGAAGGAAATCACACCTAATGTCATCCAAAAAGAAAAAAACACATTGTATGAAGCAAGAAGGCTGCACTAAGAACCATGAAAAATAAAAAATGCAAAAAAGAATAATGCTAATGTATGCCCCCACTTTAAAGAAATTTTTAAACACCATGTTGTGAGTAATTAATTTAAAGTGGAAAATAAAAAATTCTAACAAGAAGAAAGACATGAGAGCCAACTTGGAAAGCCCTATGCCAAGTCATATTCTTTTGAGTAAGGCTATGTCATGCGAGAGAAAAAAGAAAAGAAAAGAGAGAGTTCTCCCCCAAAAGGAAAACACCAAACACATAAGGGATCTATGGATTTGGGGTCAGTATGTTCTTTGCTACAATGTTTTTAAGGAGCATGGAATTGTCATCATCCCCCAAATACACATAGAACTGGAAGAATGGCACAAATAGAGAGAAAGGTAAAGAAAAACCTCTTGGGTCAACATGGAAGAGACATAGGGTGTCTTGATGGCTTGCGTCATCCCCAAAAGAAAAAACACAAGCGAAGATAAAGATGAAATGAAAAGGAAAAAGAAAAAGAAAGCCTTTTGGGTCAACATAAAGGAGACATGAATGTCTCAATGCCTTGCCTCATCCCAAAAAGGAAAAACACAAGTGAAGATAAAGATGAAATGAAAAGGAAAAATAAATCCTGTTGGGTCAATATGAAGGAGACATGAATGTCTCAATGCCTTGCATCATCCCCAAAAGGAAAAAAAATAAGTGAAAATGATTCATGACATAGAGAAGAATGAAGCTACAAATAGAGGAATTTCAGAAAGAGAGAGAAAGCAAAATGTTACGAGGGATCACATTACACACATGCAATCACACAAAAGAAAATGAAAAAGAAATAATGCAAAATACTAGTAAGGAAAATGTGAGTCAACCTCAAGAAATTCATCTACCTCCCAATCTCAGTCTATATAAGTGGAAGGTGAATTATGAATCGAAGGGACAACGAAAACTGCATTACTAGGAAAAGGCTAACAATTTCTTGCCCCAATAAGTGCGAGACAAGAATGAGCCGAGGTAAGTGATCGGAGAGGGGGGGAGAGGGAAGAAAGGGATCCCACTTTAAGGGATTATTTCTCAAATATCAAAGTGTTGAAGGATCCTTATGATAGTTCGACACTCATCAGTAAGGTGCCCAAGAATTCTATGATATGCAAAATACTTTGTGTTATCTTAAGGGAATTTGCTTCTAGTTTGAGGTAGAAGTTTAAGCCGACCTGTGTTTATAAGATGTTTCAATTTTCATTCAATTTTTTTTGGGGTTTTGTTTTTGTGAATTTCATCAACTGCTCTAGTTGAAGGTTGAGGAGGAGGACTTGAGGAAATCCTTTAATCCTTGTCACTGTTAGGAATTTTTGGGTGTTCTTTAGGGAGAAGAACGTTCATATCAGGATGACGATCTAATATAACCATACCCTCACTACAAAGTCTTAGATATTCTTTAGGAACATGTTCGTTGCGAGGGGGATCTTGATATTCTATTCCCTTTGTATTTTCCTCAGCTCGTATTTGTTCTAGAAGTTGATGGATTTTGTTTTCAATTGTTGTATCACACCCTTGTTTACTCAAGATTGTGAAACCTTTTCCATATGTTTCTTGAATATTCATGCGACTGTTGGCGACCTTGTTATTATAAAAGGGTTTAGTGTTTTCTTGTTTAGAGGAACCAAATTCACCTATTATAGAGAAGTTAGGTTCAAATTTTGTTTGAGGATGAAAATACCCAAATATTTCAAGAGTTGGTATGGTAGGAGGTTTTGGTTCATTCATGGATGGGTAAAAGGATGTGTTACCCTCAAGGTTCTTAAGACAATTGTTTAAAAACCTATTTATATTATCATCATCTTCTCCAATGATGTCAACATTATGAGGAGGACATGCATTAGGAGTTGAGTGAGCATGAGTGAGTTCAATGTCATTAGGGTCATTTCTGAAGGCACAACTTGACACATCTACTAAGAATTTTAAGGGCATCTAAAGTTTTCCAAAGCACATATCCATGATGCAAATTTCAGATTCTAAACTATGCAACAATGTTATAAATGAAATTTTGATCTATGCACAAGATGAATGAATGTAAGCAAAATGTAATAAATTGAAGGAAATAGAAAGTTTGAAAACCAAAACAAAAGGGTAACAACAGCAAATAGAAACTCAGAAAATGAACTGTAAATGCTAGAAAATGCAATGCAAAAGATGGAAAGGGATTGATTCACCCAGGGTGGCGAATGATTCTAGGTATTGTTTTTTTTGAAAAATTTCAGAATTTTTTGAATTGAATTTTATTTTTTTTATGCAAATATAAGATGCAAATGCAGAATTTTATTGATTTTCAATGAAATTAAGTGCAATAATGCAATCTAAATGAGCTTTTCACTAATGCAAAAATTGAAACCCTAGAATGAAAATTAATCAATGCAAAATCTAATGTAATGTAAATGCAAGCTAAATATAGGATGTACATGCACCCCAAATTAGAATTATGATGCTCTAAATGCAAGTTCACCAAAATGAAATGGTAAACAATTAGGGGCTTTCCACTAGGGTTTTAGGACCTAGGGCCACAATCCTCCACACTTCATTCAAGAACAAATCCTTGATATTTCAATGCAAAGGAGATTGAAATATGACAAAGGGAATGTACTAGGGGATTAAATCATGTAAATGAGGGGTTCACCACCAAGTTTAGACTTGGAAAGACAATGTGATGAAGGATGAAATGCAAAACCCTAATTTGATGCAAGGCTTCAAAGAATGATCTAGAAATGTAAACAAACATCAATAGAAAACTGTAAAACTAGAAATTTGCACCTAGGAAATTGGAGAAGGCGGAATGGAGGCATGGAATCTTGAAAAATTCATTGTTGAAGCCAACTTGGACTCATACACCAAGCCGGGCGAACCAGTCCAATTTAGGGAAAACTGTGTTGGAACAAGTTTCAGACAAATGGGTACTCAGATCTACAAAAATATCTGACAGACATGTACAGTGGGACTCATTTTCCAATAGTGGTGAATCAGTCCACTTCTGGATTTTTGGAAATTCAAAGTTGGATTTTGTAGTTCTCAATCTTCATTTTTGTTCTCGATTCATATCCAGGTTTGAAACTGCCAAATTCAACCTATAGGTCTTCTCCAAGCTCCTCTAAGGCTTTCTCACAATATTGACAACTTTGACTTGCTTTGACAACTGAATGAAAACTTTTCCAATCTTTCTCCTTGATAAATCTGCAACCTAGACTTGCAAATCACATACAAAAACAGGGAAAAATGGTTGTGGGGTTAGAGAATAGGGGTTTTCCTTGGTCAAACCCCTTGTTGGTAATTAAACCTTGAAATGAAAGAAAATCTAAAGGAGATTGATGAATGAACAAAATGATATTTTGCAACTCACCAAACCCTATCAATAAAGTGCTACAATTATGCTTGAAATGGCTAAAATGGATACAGTGGTTCTTGATTCTTGCTTAAAGGAGATAGATCTTGAATGCAAAGCTTGATGTGATCATGAACTCTACATAGTAATTGTAAGCACAACAACAAACATGAAGGATATGATCTTTGACATGATGATTAATGCTTGAAGAATTCTCTTGAAAGCTTGATAATCTACCCTTGAAAACCTTGAATTCTTTTGCTCAAATGCTCTCGTGAAATCAATTTGCTATTAGGATGAGTACTTGAATGCTTGGGGTGTTAGGATGAAAATGAGAGAAAGAACCTTGTATTTATACTCAATTATGCAAGAATTCCTGAAATTACAACACTACAAGCTGACATTAGGTCTTGGAGAATAAAATCCCACCAAAGATTTAAATTAAATTTGTTCTTTTAGTTCAAGGGGACTCATTCACCACCTTGGGCGAGTGGGTCCCACCTAAGGGGAATCATTCACCCAGAATGGCGAATGAGTCTCAGCTAAGGGGAATCATTCACCCAGAATGGCGAATGAGTCCCACCTAAGGGGAATCATTCACCCAAAATGGCGAATGAGTCCCACCTTAGGAATTTGAGGCGGGTTTTCAAGGTTTTGATGTTTTAAATTCCATTTTTCAGGATTATCCTCAAAAATACACATAAATAAGGCTTGTGGATGCAAAAAGGGGCCAATTAAAGCATAAGAGAACCCAATTATTAATGAGAATCCTAGAGGAATGTGAAAGTATGTTACAACACTTTACAACACACCAAATAAGTCAAGGCTAAGATAAATTGTGATTGGAAGAATGTTAATTATGCTTAAAAATCCTAGAAAAGTGTGAAAGTGTGATACAACACCTTTCCAAGGAATCATTAAATACATTAGTTCACAAGGGCCAAATACCTAATGTGAATTTTTTGCCCACATTACAACACTAAATCAAGGACACACTAAGCCAAAATCCGCAAGAAGGAGCTAAAAGTCTAAGGACCCTTTTTTTGACGTTACAAGAGCAACACAAGGAAGCTAGAAAAGACAGTTGATGAGCCCGAGGATTCAGATAGAGATGATTATTTTGAACATCCAGAGGCTGAATTAAATATGAATTTAGACAAGGTGGATTCTGATGAAGAAGGACCACAAACTTCTGAGGAAGAGGATGTTGAGGGTCTTCATGAACACTATGTAGTAGAGACATCGGACCAGAAGCTAGAAGAAGAGACACACCCAGATGAGCATCACTTTGAAGAGGGGAGAGTGGACACAAATGTTGATGTAGAAATAATTAAGGAGCCTCCATAGACTGGCCAAGACGTGGGCCTGATGCAAGAAGAAATACCTCCATGAAAGGGAGGAAGAGAAGGATAAAGAAGAAGAAGAAGATGCACAAGAGAAAGGCACTAAGCCCAAACATAATGTCAAGGGTGAACACAAAAAATATAAAGAGAGAGAGAGAGACACAAGAGGAAAACATCATTGAAGAAAATGTAGCCTCTATCAAGCTCGATACAGGAAAGACCACACAAGAAAAGGGGCCAAATGAGGAGGGAAAGAATGATGAGGAGACTCCTAGTGATGAAGAGGATCAACCTCAGAAAGAAAAAGGAGATGAAGGTGATCATGAATCACCAAAATAACAAACAGAGGTCCTCGCATGGATAGAGCAATAACTAAAGAAGAAGGCTCTAGTGGTCACTGATCCCAATGCCCAATTGGAGGCAATTTTGGTTGGAGCACAGACAAGAACCCGCAAGGAGAAGAGGCCAAAACTTAGATCACACATCACGGTTGACACTTTTGGGTCTTGAGCACTACAAAATGCCACCCCAATAGCAGGTAAAATGCTAGAACGATTAGGGGAAAGAATACCAAATATCTACGGCCAATCTGGGTCTGGCAACTCATGAACAGGAGATGGATGATATTTAGGGGTCAGTGTCTGGACACCATTATATAGTAGATGAATAAGGACCAATCCACTAAAGAAGAGTTGAAAGAACAAGTGGAAGACCTCACCGCTTACATACAATAGTGGACTTCCACCGAGGAAGAAGCTCCAACTGAATTGTTGGCACCCTATTTTCTCTTAAAGGATGAGATAAATAATATGGAAAAGATGAATAATTGGACCAAGTCCACTACAGACTACTTCAATAGAGTGGTATATAACATTGACATGGGCATCCATCACTCAGTTAGGGTGTACAACAAATTATGGGGTTTGTAGAAGGAAGTAGAAGAAATGATAAATACTTGTAGGGAGTTCCCCGAGCTACATCGGATCACCTATCCAAAGTTGGAGAGAATCCTTAAGCTCTCTCGAGAAAAATGGGAGAAGGAGCTAGAGCTTCCAAAAGAAGATCATTAGCTAGTTGAGACGTGGAAAATGAATCTTGATTACAGGAAATAGATTATGGAGAAATCCTTACACAAACTAGTGCTTGATCATGAGTGGATTGTAGAACACCGGATAGATAACAAATATTACCTAAAGATAATGATGAACTATGAAATGTCTGCTTTGGAGTTATATTCAGAGAAAATAAAGCCATTATTTCACAAAAAGATGGAATAGGGAGCCAGTGATACGTTGTCACTAGATTTTATGGATGTTGCTGCAAGGTCCTTCACTCAGTCAGAACAGGTTATCAAGGCTACCCAAAAGTGTACCAAACACTGGGAGAAAATCACTAACAGATTCAAGAAGATAGCCTTTCAGATCCTCAAATCTAAACTCACAAAAGAAAAGAAGCTCATAGTCATGATCGAAAAGTTTGTAGAGCATGCAAGAACGTACAAAGAGGTTGGGAAGCCTATCATTGATGATGAATAATTTTTGAAATAGTTATAAATGTTGAAAAGGCAGCTAAAAGACAAAAACAACTACAAGACAAAATAGACTAGAGGATGAAATAGGGAAAAATACAAAAGGCTATTTTATAAATTATAATATATTAGGGTACCTAAGTGAAACCCTAAGTGAAAATGAATCTTGACCACTCATTGTAAATGAATCTTGTCCATTCATTTCAGTTTTTGAAAACTGTAATAAGGGGCATCCTCTCATTTTTAAAAGAGAGATGAATTGTTGTGTAAAGACATGTTACAAAAAATATATGAGAAAATAATTATTTTGATGGTTTCTTGTGTTTTCTTCTCTATGTGTGCATGATTCTATCTCCAAATAGTGTATTTCAACTTTGTTATTTTCAGTTATTAGTTTATATTAGTAAGTAGTTCATTGTTGTGCTTTAATGATGGATGTATGTTGTTGTGCTTGATGTATTTCTAGCTCATACTTTTATTTTTTTGTTGATGGTAAATGGTTGTGTAAAGTTAGTCTGAGCTAATTTACATTGTTGTACTTAAGTTCAATTGTTATTCATGCTTTAATGGTGAATGAACAATCTGAATATCTACAAAGACCCTTTGAAGATTTCACTAGTTTCATGAGACTATGGGTTGTTCCTGGTCAAGTGGAACTTAGTTTATGGAAGTTTGTCCACTATAGCATCCTCCATTGTTACTATTCATCATTAGTTACAGGTCTAGGAAAATTTTCACCCTTTCACCCTTTTTCCTTTTCTTTAAAACTTGAAGTGAAAATAAAGTTCTAATATCATTGTAAAGCCAAATCTGATGAGCAAGAAGGAGTTTTAGCTTGTTGTTTTTAACTTGCAGCAACTGTTCATTCATTTCCATAATTTATAAACTCCATTTAAAGACCTAATTCCCCATGCTTAGTGAACCATAAAGGCCTCCTTGTGATTACCAACAACTCACATCAACCAACTGAACTATTCCAAGCATAGTCATGACTTGACACTCGAGAGACCTTGGGGTGATTATTTGAAACTTAGTTGTAGATTTTCACCTTTCAAGAGAGACATTGCACTTATGCTTTGTTTGTGTTGAGGAGTGCAAAAAACCCATCAACAAGCTAGTTCTTTTATGTTCCACTATCTATTTCTAGATCAATGGTCTAAAAGCTACGATGGCAGATATCTGTAACCATTATTAAACTATATCTAATACAAAAGAAATTAATATATTCAAATCAAATTCATGAAGCTTCATTAGATCCAATTACATACCTAATTGAATGAATTACTTTCTTTCTTTGACTAGATATGAAATTGGGGTTGGTAGAGACTAGTGTCCACTAATTGGTTCTAACAAGTATTGTGGGATGTAATTAGCCATAATTATTGTCATAACTGAATTTTAAGTTTATGATTTTTTCATAATTAAATTCATGAATATATATTACTAATTTTAGATAATTGTTTCTTAGATTTCTCATTGAATTGAGATTTGAAGAAATTTTATTGAATAAAGATACACCTAATAGTTATTATAATGGTCAAAGAAACATTCAAGAAGAAGCTAAAATTAAATTTTATTCACTCACCCTAGATATCTATTATGCTCCATATTACAAAGACTTGAAGGTCATGTACATATTTGTAAAAGAATTAGAGACATTAACAACGTATTGGTCAAGGATGACTTTTCATTACCTAACATTTATATCATCATATATTCCACTAATAGTTATGAAATTCTATCTTTTATGGATGGATTCTTACAGGCTATAACCAAATCCTAATAAACCCCCAAGAAAAATAAATTAATATATTTACTATACCACGGGGAAACATTTTGTTATGTTATCATACCCTTTGGTTATAAAAAATAGTGGAGCTCTACCAAAGGGCCATAATGGTAATCTTCCATGATCTCAAATGCATGGAATTTAGAAGATTGTGTGTAATAAATTTTAGGAAAATATAAGAAAATAATATATCACATCCAATATTTAAGAAAAAAAATATCTCTCATAGTACAAGGTTAGATTGAAACCTAAGGAATACATTTTAAGAGTCAACAATTGTTTCCAATTAGGTTTTGTTGTATTGCAACGAGGCATTAAGTTTGATGATAATATATTGATACTATTGTTAGAATGCATTTACCAAAGAATCTTTCATGATTTTATAACATAAAAGGGAAGATACATGTTATTAAGTGATTAATTGTATAATTAACAAACTACACTTTATCATTCATTAAAATTTTAAAGAAAGAGACTAAATTTTAATGGATAGTTTGATAACATGAAAGAATATTTCTAAATCCATCAATTCTAATGTATACCATTCATGGAAAATAGTTGTTGTTATGTTTTTTTATCACTATGTCTATTATTGGGGGGTATCTTGGTAGACAGTGATAAGAATGGTAAACAACGTACAATGAATTACATGGAACACACCTTACTAGGTTATGAGACATGAAATACATTGATATTAAATTTATTCTTAACTATTATTTTCCTACTCCAAAAGATGTGACATTATATGATTCATGTAGAGACACATTTCATAATAAAGGAAGATCCTCTCAAATACATGTTTAAAGCTAACATTTCATGGTGTAACACAATATGTGTTATGTGACTCTCTTAATTTTACTTATATTTGTATTAAAAAAATATATCAAAGGATAAGTTTAATCATTATTCAATTATTTATAGAACCCTACCTTGCTCTTGCACTTATCAATATATTGATTAGTTTCCAATGAACACATATTATGCATTGATTTTTTGTTCCCTTGGAATATGTTATTTGATGGTTCTAGATGCATGATTGGTTTCAGGGTAGGTGTTATTTTGATACCTTCCTTACATGACATAATACCCCACTTATTTTGGCTTTATTTTCCTTGTACCAATAATGTGGTTGTAGGTTGTGGACATCCATGGTGATTTAAAACTTGTGGCAAAATATATAATGGGTAAATATTATGAAATAATTAAAATTAATGGAATATTGTGAATTAGAACCAAAAATTCTTAAATCACTCGATTTATTTATTGTTAATATAATCTCAAGAAAGCGTGATTATCATTTCCACCACATCACTATTATTAGCTTGATAATAAGGATGGATGAAAAATATCCTCGATTTGCATTGGTAATTTATAGATTAAAATAACCTACCATATAAGGAACATCTTCCATGGTTTATGCTACACTTACTAGTGAGGATTAGTTATGAAATTATATTCTTATTTATATTTGAGAGAATTCCCACCTCAATTCTCTAAGAATGCATGCATTCATATCTGTGAATTAGTTACTAAGTTTCTAATTATTAAAAGTGTTCTTTATTGAAGATGATTTAGTGCTATATTTATTAGATACCTAAATTATCAAGAGAAGTCCATCTCTCTTCAAGAGGTATGGGGGAATATGTGAAGGTAACATTAGCCCAAAGTTACTTGTTTATAAAATATTATGCATGGGGTAATTTTACTAAACCAAATAGAAAATAACTCTCTTGACTTCAAGTGAATGTGTGAAATTCATAACAAAACATGGTAACTTTAAACATCCACTTGCCTATGAAATTCATCCCTATACTTCACCATGGATTTTTCTACTTGGGGATGCAAACTAGTTGGTAATATTGTACGAGCCTCATTCAAACAACATACCATAATTATTGCAACTACTTAGTTTACAAAATAGGTTGAAGTTATATCTCCCATAGCCACCAAAGTATCCAACATTTGTAATTCTATCATACTTAAGCCTCCATCTACCATTGCCATTGACAAAACATCATTGAAAAATGTGGAGGTAGAAAGTTTTTTGAAACTTTTCATATACAATAAGGTTCTTCAACCCATATTATCCATAAGGAAATGGATAGACTAAGGTAAAATATAATAATAATTCAACAAATATTATGAAAAATGACTAACAAGCATGGGATTATTTGCATAAATAATGTGTCTTATATTATGGGGATACGTTACTAGTTTTCATCCTTCTACAAGATTTACACCTAACTCTACATGGTACATGGTATAGAGGCCATTGTTCCACTCAAGCTTGATATTTCATTGCTATCTCTCTCTTTGTGATACCACTAATGATTAAATACACATTGGGAGCATAATTTAGATAAGATTGAAATACTTAGATGAATGAATTGTGAATTCGTTGGACAACCTACAATTATATGGAGGATAACTAAGGAATAGTCAAAAGAGAATTATAATTCTGTGATTTAATAGTTTGAGAATATCCTAATAATACAAATTATAAGAAGGGAATTTGAGAGAAATTTTTACATAGTTGGATAAATATTCATTACTATTGATTTAACACATTTATCTTTGGCTTATCCACTGTTGACAAAAAGACAATGGAAGACATTATTACCGTCATGCATCTACAATGATACTACTATTGGCCACTCTATTTGGATGATATTCCTCATTATTATTATTATTGTTAGGAATAAATCTTTATTATTTAATACTTGTAGGAATGTTCCAAAGGAATCTCTACAAGCCTTTTGTCTTATTTGAGTATCTTTATTTAATTATTTTTTGGAAGAATACTAAAGCTTAGGTGTAGCCTCCTCCTTATGAGGATCTTGACACCTTGAACACACATAGATGAAAGGTGGCATTCATTGAAATGAGAGTTACTTATGCAACTCCTTTCTCACCTCTATTTATTGAGGTGCTTCTCCCCTTCTTCACTAAGAAGAATTATATGTTTAAGCTCTCTATCTCACATTCTCTCATTGTAATATTTTTTATGCCATCATAATATTGGGGGTTTTTCCTTTTATTTTTCTCCCTTACAAATTCATTTGTCTCCTCTTGAATGTTGGAGCGCTTTCTCTTGGTTTTCATCTTGATGGTAATTTTTTCCCTCAAAAAATTACTCTTAGATTAGTACTTTATTTTCCTCATTTTATTATTTTCATTCAAAAAATATTACCCCATTTAATTTCTATGCTTTATTTATTTCATCTTTTCCATATTATGAGAAATTAACTTTACATGTTATTTTAAAGTCACACTTTAACTTTATTTTCTTTTACACTTATCTAGTAATTTAAGTACCTATTTCTAATGGTCACACAACACCATACAATAATCTATCTTTACATTTTCAATTAAAAAGACATTGTTACGATAGATTCTTTGTACATGTACCTTTTTTTATATGATCATATAATGCTAGGGGCATCATGCCTTCCCCGATTTACTAGGTGCTCGTATTAGTGGAGTCACATTAGTGACATCATAACCTTCATTGCACAATTGGTTGCATAGAAATGTCTAATATCTCACACACCTGGATCTATCTCATCACTAGGAACCTCCTACCTTACCTAGATAATTGTGTGCTTGTGTTGTTAAAGCCACATTGGTCATATATGTATTTCCTATATGGTTACCATTCCTTTCGACTTACTTTAAATAATTTTTATTCTTATATTCTTAGATTGCATTTATATTTCTTGTACTATTTTCCCCTCCCATCCAATTATTTATATTGCATGATTGAAACGAATTAAAGGGTATATCATATCACTACTTTGTTGAGCTTCTTGATACCCACATGTATTGTTACTAGACTCCTCAATATGTACAAATGGATGATTATCATATATTATATATTATGCTAGGAAATAATATGTTGTACCACTTCTCATATATATATATATATAAAATCCAACTCTATTATATCCTCCTTGTCATGATTATTGATAGTAAATTTAGTTAAGATCTAATTTTTAATCTTTTTTTATTTCAATATTTACTTTACGTGGCATGGCTTGGAGTACTCATAAATTTTTAAATGCATGCTCATAAGTGACAACATAATAGAGTGTTCCTTATTGGCCTTAGTGAGTAGTGGAGATTAATAATTAAAATATGGATTTTCTCTTAATTAAAAAAAATAAAAATTAAGAATTTGAAAATAATGTAAATCAATGATTTGTGGAATTTTTTATGTAATTTTTTTAAAATAGAAAATAATTTCTTATTTTCAATTTCGTTAGGAAAGTGTTTCTTAAATTTTGTACTACTGTTAATAAGAAATATTTACTTATAATGCATAATTTTAGATAGAAAAAATATTTTCATAATTTTTTGAACATATATCATTAACATAATTTATATTTGCAACATACATCTTTTTGTCACTTTTCATAGTATATTTTATTTATCATTATTATTGAAATGAGAATAAATTTAATTTAAAAACATATTTTTCGTTAACGTAAAATTCATTTCATATGTATCCAAGCTAATTTTTAATATATTTATTGAAAAAATACATCAATATAAACAAACCTCTTAGTTCTCTTTAGAAACAAATATGTTCACTATTTTTGGTAGAGCTCATGTTCGTTAGACAATAGAAAACAAATATAATAATAAAATAAAATCTATTAAAATTTATATATCTTTAAAAAACATGTTGTAAGGGCTACTTTTGTATAAAATTTCATATTATAGTGACTTCTTTTGACCACAAAAAATGTGATCTAAATTAGTAGCTTATGTCCAATAAAATCTTCCATATTATTTGGAGGGAAAAGTATACCACATAGATTGTTTAAAAGACACATATAAATGCTAAGAATTCCATCTACAATGAACACTATTTATTTTTGCTTGTGTCCAAAGATTGGGGCATATATTTTGGATTATAATATTTTTCAAAAATTGTTAAATCAGCATGTGGCCCTCAAGCAACAAATTTATGCTTCAATCTCATTTTAGGATTCACGTGTATCTCAAAGTGAGTTCAAAATATAATAGTGAAAGTTGCATACCTAAATCATTCTCATTTAATTTTGGGTTCATTTCGACAAAATGACTTGATACAATTTTAGAGAAACAAAAGGAACATTCTTTGTGCAAAGATGGATCATTCCTCAAAATCTGTCACCCCTCTTTGTTTACATTCATTCCCATACATTTGACCATGTATTGTCTATATCTACACATGTTGCTATACATTTATCATTTATTACATATCCTTGCACCTATTCTCAAGCATTCATTTTCCACATTCATATATTAGCGTTCTCTTATCCTAAGTTAATCTCATGGTATATGAGAGCAATCTCATGTCATGTAAAATTGATCCAATTTTTAGAAAATAAAATTTTAACATTTATGTTGTTATATCAAAATCCAATTAAGTAGCTTTTGAAACAAACTCATTGATCCATATTTTTATAAGTTACTCAAATCCACCCATCTCTCAAGAGCATGAATGGTCCCCTTAGCTCTCATTTCATTTAGGTGATGCTCACAAAGCATCAAGAATTGAAGGAACTCACCCATCCTAAAACTAATTAACGTCACGTGCACTTAATCAAAGATTTTTCTCAAGATGAAGCCCAATTAGGGGAGAGGACCCGGTAGTTGTGCACCCTAACTTCACACTTCTCAAAATCTTACGTGGAAATTTCAAATCACTCCCAATTTTTTACAGCAGCTTACTTGGCAAGTCCCCTGCTTATAACTAAGGTTTCAGGGCCACATCATCAAATATGATGCCACATCAGCATGCGTTTTGTCAAGGTGTCCAAAAAGGCCCAAAAAAAAAGTGAGACCAATACTTGTGCATTCACAGCATGTTTTATTGAGCGTTGATGTGGAATCACATGATTGGTTGCTTTTTAGATCAAAGGAATACATTTTGTTTAATTATGGGTAGACATCACCAAAACTAACAACTTTAAAGTCACAACTATTGGTCCAATATTGATAAAAATATTGAGCATTATATAAACAACTACTATCACAACTATTGAAACATGCTCAGGTACTGGGTCCTCTCCCCTATCTTGCTACCCAATTTGCCAAAGCCTACATATTATAATAGACACTATGGGCTAACTTGGTATATTTTTGCATGGTTGTTGTGTATAAATTGTATTTAAAGACATTCAACATGCATTCATTCATTATCCAAAAATAATTGAAAATCCTAAACATTTAAAAAATAAAAAATCTAGGAACACTTTCCTAAAAGAACCTAATTTTTTACATCAAATCATTCTAAAATATCTACATAATTAGAAGAGTGTCATATTTGAAAAATTGCATGACTATAAAGTTAATTTAAAAAATAAATCAACTAAAGGGTACATGAACCTATTGACCTTACAATTTTCCCAAAGTATATTTAAATGGTGTCAATCCTTGATAAATACTTAGTAAGGTGCAACTCTATACATAAAATGCAGCTCTAAGCATAAACAAGGTATGTAACTATTTGAACACCCCAAAGAGATCAAATTAATTGGGAACAATTAGGATTTTTTGAATATTCATCAAGATGATCAGCATGGACTGATAATAACCAAATAATGACTGAAAGAAGATAATGATTGCATCAGCAATAAAATGCATCGCATGGTCTACTAACCAGGTGTGACAATCACTAAATTATATATCATGATTCAATATTATGAATAAAGTGGTGATTTGAAGTGTATCAAATCATGTAATAATGTTGGCATATCTAAATGGTTCATTAACAGGGTATACACATTCATCTTAAACTTAATAGATGCATGTGATAAGTGGAAGTTTAGACAAGACACCTGACTCATTAGGTAAGATGCCTCAAGAAATATGGTCACATAGGACATGATACACTTATGCATGAAGGATGGTTTCATAAACTTTCTTGCAAATTTGGATTGCAATTGAAAATTAAAAAAAATAAAGTTAAGAATTTTGGAATAGGTTATAGTCACCCGATAAAGTACAAAAAATTATAAATGCAAGCATATATGAGTGAATATTCATATTTGAGAAAAATGAATGGCATGCGTAAGGATTTCCGTATTAGACATGACATCAATAAATAAAAAGAAAGATTGCAAGGACATGACATGAGGGCTGCTTGGTTGAAGCCTCTAGGAAATGAAATGAGCTAGAAGCCAACATGACATTGTTGTAAATTGAGATCAAAATGGATTTGTTGAATAGGCCATAGAAAGTTTTGAATACAAACTTAAAGGTTTGAGCTCATCCATCATCATAATGGAAAATGATTTTTAGTTGGATTTAATAGATGGAAACAAAGATAACACATTAATTATTCGACAAAATGCCCAAAAATATGGTCCTATTAATGTGTAGCACCAATTCTAGAGAAGAATCCTCAAAGATATGTGGTCTCATGAAATAAATGATAGTTGTGGTTGCAATTTTGTAATGATAGCTACATGTTAGATTGGATTTATTTTTTCTATGGGGCTTCCTAAAAAAATTTAGTGGGTGCTGCTTAGATTTTTTAGGAATATTTTAAGGCTAGTGGTCCCATGAATTCAATTTTGTAATTCAACTTAAAAGTTTGAGCTCCAAAATTTAAGGATCGAACTGGAGTATTTTTGGTAAAAATTAATAAATAAATAAAAATTCTCTCATTTTTTATTTTTTTTAGGAATTTAAAATTTTAAGTGATAGACAAGTGGCAGAAAAACTTTCTAAAAAATTTCTAAGCTGTAGGGGCAATTTCTAGCCCCACCTCAATTTCACCGCTGAAAGATTCATTTCTAAAAGGTAGGGGCTCCTATTTTTCTGGAAAAGATTCTAATTAATCCCATAGCACAATTTTTTTTTCTTCATGGGACTGCTTGATCCATGAAAATAGAAGCCCAAGCCCCCCCATAGGACCATACAGTAAAACTCAAAAAGATTATTTAACATTAAAGAAAACACAGTATATGATTTTGCAAGTAACCTCCAAAAGGAAATAAAATGCTCTTTTCTGATAACTGAAGCAAACTTATTTCTTTAATCTGCAGATTAACCTTAAGAGAAAAAACACCCTATTCTGTATCTAACTCGTGAAGGGCCCCTCGTGAAGATGAAGCAAAAACAAAGATTCAAAAAATTAAAAGTGCAAGATAGCCACCATTTAGTCAATGTACCAACTTATACAATAAGAATCTCTATAATATTCATACTCAGAAAATATTGCATGAAAAACAGAGATGGCGTCTTCATACACATTCTGACCATCTCCCTCCAGTTCTGTGTTCCTTTTCTTAATCTCCCAAAAAGAAACTTTTATTAAAAAAAAAAACTATTTATCTATCCGCCCCAGCTCTAAAGGCCAGCACAGTTATCAAGTCCTATTTTAACTCTTCAAACTAAAAACAGACGGCCACACCAGCTGTTAACTAAAGATTTTGACAGCATCAAAACTAGGTACTGAACGGTAGGCTAAAAGTATAGAGGCCAAGTACTCCAAAAACTGAGCAAACTTAACTGACGAGTGAATCAGAAGGTTAAGGAAGATGCTCCTCATCGGTATGCTACTGCTTTGATGTCGATTTGTAATGGGCATCTTGCAAATCTTTAAACAAAGTAAATGGAGTAGCGATATCGATGTTATAAATGTTGTAAACCTCCGCCCATACAACGCAAATACGTTTCTTCTCCCCCAGAGGGAGGCTCTCAACAATGTTAAGCACTGCTTTCTCGAACTCGGCAAATTTGCGGAGATCTCCAAAACATAGTTTTGTCATGATCAGTATCCAGGTTATTAGAAATGAAATTCGGCAAGCTCTTGAAATCATGATCTTTCCGTCTCCTGTGGCCTTCATAAACCAGATCATAGTGCAGAACGCATCTTCTCCACACTGTCCGTATATGCCCAAGGAAAGCTCCTTTACATGCTTTGTAAATTCTGCATCTTCAACAAAAGCCTTGAATGCAGCTTCGAGTATCTCTCCCTCACAATGCTTGATGAATTTAGAGAGAGACCTTATAGCTGAGAAATTATGAGAACTGATGCATGACTTGAACTCTCGCAAAAGAGCTCGCCCGCATACTTCCACAACTTCCCTACATGAATTATCCTCGAAGATGCCCGTAATATATTTCTCAGCCATTTCACGGTTACGCGTGACCTTATGGTGACCTTGAATGAGAGAGACCATCTGATTGATAATCCCTTCCACAAAATGTATATGGTCGTCGTCCTCTTTATCTAGCCTGGCAGCTAGATCTGGTAAAGGCTCCAATCCTAGAGAAGAGAGCATATCTCGAATTTGGGATTCTTGATCAGCACTCCAACGAACTACTTCCAAGTATTGCATACATTTACTGATGCAGTCATCAACCAACAACTCAGCAGCCACTGATAGAATAGCCAGGCATTCCTCAACATTGGAGAAATACACCCGCTCGCCATACATGAGTTCAATGCATTTTAGATAATCATCAAAATTATGAGACGTAATTACCCTTATTGGGGTTGGTTTACCCGATGAGCAGCGCTCAGAAATCTTGAATTGAAAATTCACTGATCTTTTGAGAATCACAGAATGAAGATAAACTGGATTTCTTTCATAATTTTTCTTTGTTGGGCTCGCCAACCATAACATGACATCTGCAGAGGTTCGGACTCCGAATCGAAGCTGAGTTTCTTCCATTGCATGAATGGATATAACAACAGAGACCTCGACAACCCTTTCCTATACAACATATTTTATAAAGTGTAATATATAATATAATATAGGGTCTCGTGCAAACTCAGCCCGTATAAAACTGGCGACAGCAAAAAACGGCAGGGAAAAACAAGGAATGATAGGATGAGAGGCATCCATGCTTCGAGGCAATTACCGGGCTCGATAGCTGCTTTTCCCTTTTGTAACGTTAGTGGTCCTTTTCATGAAATCTTTATGCGCGTGACAGGGGATTGAAATGACAAGCATTTATTAGGCTATCATTAGTTATTATTATTAGGGTATTATCGGTGGGAGATCCCACCGGAATCATCTGACTGTCTGACGCCGGAGGACTATTCCGGTATGAAATTCCACTGGAATGGTTTTAAGTGGTTTCGCCGTGTACGGAAAAAAATCCCAGCAAAATCATTTTCAACGCCGTCTAGTTGACCGTTTAGAGAAATCGCACGCACCTACCGCCTATCACGGGATTCTCCGTTACCTGACAGAAGCGCCCGCCGATATAAACAGGGCCACAATTCTCCGCCGGCGGGGATGCGAAACGACCATCGCTTGACGGGAAATTAGCGACGGCAAAAATCAAAGACCGCCAACTAACGTAAAACAGCAATGATTCGTCATCTGTCAGAGAAAAGTTGAGGCACATTATTTATTTTTTATTTTTCCCGCCATTAATGATGTCGCTCATTAGAGCTTATGACACGACAAGAGGCCCATGTGACTGACTGTCCCAGTACCCGTTATGGCCTGTCTCCACCTGCACCAAGGCAACGGCTATCAAATTGAAGGCCACAATTTATAAAGCAAGCATCGGCTAATTAATACCTTACGTTGACTAGAGCAATTCAAGTTATTAATTTATTTCCCTCTTATCAAAATTAATAGAGATCTTACATATTTGATTAGGGTATGGTCTCATGGAGGGGGCTTCTTAAAAAAAATCAGTGGGTGCTGTTTACATTTTTTAGGAATATTTTAAGACTAGTGGTCTCATGAATTCAATTTTGCAATTCAACTTATAAGTTTGAACTCCAAAGTTTAAAGATCTGGATTATTTTTGATAAAAATTAATAAATAAATAAAAATTCTCTCATTTTTTATTTTTTTTAAGAATTTAAAATTTCAAGTGATAGACAAGTGGCAGAAAAACTTTCTAAAAAATTTCTAAGCTGTAGGGGCAATTTCTAGCCCCACCTCAATTTCACCCCTGAAAGATTCATTTCTAAAAGGTAGGGGCTCCTATTTTTCTAAAAAAGATTCTAATTAATCTCATAGCACAATTTTTTTCTTCTTCATGGAACCGCTTGATCCATGAAAATAGAAGCCCAAGCCCCCCATGAGACCAAACAATTACTATTGATTTCTTCTCCATAGTTTTCTAAGTTGCTTCACTGAACAAGAAAACATTTAATAAGAAGAGACGTGTGATGTTGACAATGGCATACGGCAAATTTATCGCTAGCAATTCACCAATGGAAAATTCACCGCCAGCAATTCACCGTCATGACAAATTCATCGTGGGAAAATTCACCGCCATGAAAAATTCACCGCTAATAAAATTCACCACCAGCAATTCACCTAACCATATTAATATTTTTTAATATATATTTCAAAAACTTCCAAAAAAATTTACAAAAAAATAATTTTCTCTTTACAATTTATTGAGAATTTTATTTTTTAAATATTTTTTATGTTTATTTTGATATGAATGTTTTTAACATGATAATATATTAAAAATTGATTTATTTTTTATTATTATCATAAAATATATTGAAAAAATATATATTCAAAAATATTTTTATTTTTATTATCATAAATCAAATTCTTAAAGTTAATGCCATTAATTTTTTATTATCATAAATCAAATTATTCTTTTCCAAAAAAAAATCAAAGTTTTGGAAATATACATTAAAAACATTAATGCGATTAATTTCCGCTTCGGTGAATTGCTGGCGGTGAATTTTATTTGGCAGTGAATTTAAAGTTAATGTTGTAATAAAATATTTATTAATTTTTAAAGTAAAATTAAAATAAAATAATTAATAATGATTTTATTAAAAATAAATTATACCTTAAAAATTAAATCTATATTTCAAATATATTGAACAATTTAATTTTAATTAATGTCTTATTTTATAAATTATATATAAAATATACTACTATATATAGAAAGAATAGTTGTGTTATTAGATTTAAAATTCAACAATTGACTACATATTCTAAACTAAACTCTATTTTCTATATTCTTTGAATTATATAATATTTATCCCTAAGACGTATCATATTTGAAAATGGCTAACCTGATTTTCACTATCAGCAGTTAATAGGTAAGTAGAAACACTGCAATGCAGTTATATTAATCTGGCTTGTCCAATGTTTTTTGACATTTTTTTAACTTTTCTCTTCTTTTTTTAATGTTTGAGTAAAATAAGCGGTAGGTTGTTAGATATATATACATTTTTTTAGTTTTTTTATTGGAAAAAGCGTCTATTAATAGTAAAAAGAATAATGTACAAAAGAATTTTTCAAGATAAGAATCATGAAAGGAGTCGCAAAGGAATCTACATCAACAAGAAACAACACTAAAAGAGACAAACCAGCTGAAGCTAACAGCTTACAAAATTATCAATATTCTCTCTATCAACTGGGACTGCACATGAGCTATTTGGATATTGAAAACAAGCCATGCATAATAATTTCCTTAGGCTGGAAAGCATTAGAGAAAACAACATTACATTGTAGCTTCCCAATATACCAAAATTGTTTGCCAAATTTCTTGGGTATACTTGCACATCCAAAAGGTATGTTTAATGGTTTCAAGCTTGTGGCAAAAAGGACATCTGGAGGAGTGAGAAGGGAGGAAAGTAAGGCGTTCTCCCACAACAATTTTATAGTGCATAATCTTCCATGCAAGAAATTGTGCTTTTGCTTTAGCTTTGGATTTCCAAACAACAAGGCTCAAACTGAACCATTTAGATTCACTCCAATTCACTCCCCATTTCAAATTTAACCTTGGTTGCATTTGGATTCGAGGAAGAAGCTTATTGTACATTAATATCGCATGATAAATTTTCTTTTTTCTTGGCATTGCATTTCATTTTCCCAGGGCATACAAGTGGTAATTCTTTTTGTCCGTACAAATATATATTTTTATTTGACTGACATTTTTGTGAATGATTTTTTTATATAATTTTTAAATATTTTGTATTGAAGATGTACAGATTCTTTGCATAATCATGGTATAATGTCCATTAGTTATTATTTAGGGGTGCATTAAACTGTATAATTATATTTATTATTTTTTATGTATATTATATTAATTTATTTATATATTATTTGTTCTAATTATGTTTTTATTATATTATATATTATTAAAATAATATAATACTTATATATTTTATCTATATTTATATATTACATTATATTATATACTTTATAAATAATATTTTATTGAAAAATATTAGTAAATAGATTTAATATATTAATATATATTTTTATATTAATATGTTCTATTTTAATTAGTATTGAAAGGCAATAAATAAAATAAACAAATAATTTTTATTATGTTATTATATTTATTTTTACAATTATCATGGGTGAATTGTTTTGGTTATTTTTTCAAGAAAATTTAAATAATAATTGCATATTTATATGTATTTTAAAATATAATATTTTCTAATTTAAATATCTAAAATTATGATTGCGTTTATTATTACATATTTTATTTTATATGTGCAATTATCCAATATAAATCTAATATAATATTTAATTAATATAAAAAATATACTTTAATTATAATACATCTTACATTTATTATTAAATATACATTATATTATTATTATATTTTATAATATAATTATACAATTATTAGAAGTAATAAACCATATCTCATAGTTTAATTGATCTTTAGATAGATTAGGAGAAAAAAAATATTATGTGTTAATATGTTAGAGAATATGTGGTGAATATAATAGTTAATACATAAAATCAAATTAATACTATAATAATAGTAATAATAATAATATATAAACAATATCATTTTTAAAATGACATACGAATTGATCTATGTACTAAACAAATGTATGCAAAAACCAAAAAAAACCAACTTTTGCCTAATTCACCTTCCACACCTCTTGAGTGTACCCATTGCACACCAAGGTGCGATTGCTAGTTTATTTATATTGGAAATTTATATTTTTATATTTTTATATTTTAAGGGGTAAACGCTTTTGACCCCATCTATGATGAGGTACAATTACATCCCAATCGGGTTTGAACCTTAATGGCAAGAACAACAAAACAACTTAACCATCATACGATGCCACTATTGACTATATATGTATATTTTAATTATACTCTATATTTTATATTGAATATATTTTAATTTTATAATATTTTAAAAATAATAATTTTCTATTTACATATATATTAACTTAATAAGTTTATTATTTATTTTTAGTTATTATTTTCATTACTATCTACTTTCCATTTAATTAAATATAAAATTTGGCTGCCTCTTTCAAGTCTATGTGGTGAAGAGTAAGAGGGAGCAAGAGAGGAAGAGGAAGATAGAGCAAGAGAGGAAGAGGAAGACAAATAGATAGAGAGATATAGGTAGAGGGAGAGATAAAGGCAAAGAGAGATAGGGAGATAGGGAGGGAGAGATAGAGAGATATAGAGGAAGAGGGAGAGATATAGATGGTGAGATAACATGATAGAGAGATAGAGATATAAAGAGATATAAAGAGATAAGGAGAGAGACAAAGATAGACAAACAAAGAGAGTTAGAGATAGGTAAATAGAGATGTAGAGAGGGAAAGAGAAATAAGGGGAGATAGAGAAAGGGGGAAGGAAGTAGGGGGAGATAGAGATATATGGGAAGAGAAAGAGAGAGATAGAGATATATGGGAAGAGAAAGGGAGAGAGGTAGAGATAAAGAGATAGATAGGGGATAGGGAGGGAGAGATAGGGAGAGATAGAGGAGGGAGATAAAGAGAGAGGGAGGGAGAGAAAGGGAGAAAGATTGGTAGAGGAGAGATAGAGAAGAGGGGGAGAAAGGGAGAGAGATGGGATGAAGAGGAAGAGAGAGAAAAGGGGGAGAGAGGGAGAGATATAAGTATAAGAGGGAGAGGAAGATGAGAGGAGATAGAGGGAGAGCGATACTTAGAGAGGGAGAGGGAAGAAGAATGGGGAGAGAGGGAGAGATAACTCAATATATAGAGGGAGAGGGATAGACATAGAAAGGGGATGATATAGAGAGATAGAGAGGGATAGTGAAAGAGATAGAGACATAGTGATAGAGGTAGAGAAAGATATGGATATAAAGAGATAAAGAGAGGGATATAGAGTGGGAGAGATAGAGGGAGGGATGGAATGAATGAGAGAGAAGGGGAAGAGGGAGATATAGCTCAATAGATAAAGAGGGGAAGAGGGAGCTACATAGATAGTGGGAGAAATAGAGAGATAAAGAGTGATAAAGATAAATATTCATCTTTATCTCAATACCTCTCTCTATCTCTTTGTCTCCCTCTCTATCTGTATGTTTCTCATTATCTCCCTATATATATATTCTTCCCTCTATTTATCTTCACCTCCCTATCTCTTTATGTGAATTTATCTCTATCTATTCATCTCTCTCCTCTTCTCTCTTTCTCTTTTCCTTCATCTATTTTTCTCTATCTCCCTCACTATCTCTACCTCTTTCTCTATCCCTCTTCATTCCTCTCTATATCTACCTATCTCTCTATATCTCTTTGTCTCCTCTTTATCTCTCTATTTCTATTTATCTCTCTTTCTCTCTTTAGCTCCATCTCTATCTTTGTTTCTCTTCTCTCTTTTTTCTCCCTATCCCTCCTTTTATCCCTTTATTTCTATCTTCCTTCCTCTCTTTATCTATCTTCATCTTTAATTTCATATTAACTACTGGAAATGTTTGCTCTGTAGAGATTACTTTGATTTTGAAAATGATTTTTTTTACTCTCTTCTTCAACATAAACCCTAGTAGTCTTCAAGTTTTCAAAGACTTTAGGTTTACAGTTCCTTTCTTGGAGAGTTTGAATCTTTTGCAACTGGGTTTATCCGTTCAAGTTTTGTTGTACTTTGGTGAAATGCATATAATAGAACGGACATATAATTGAAATGAAAGAAATATTTTAATAATGGCAGAGAGAATAAAATAATTATGGGATGATAAAACAACACTGTGAAAGAAGTGTATGCCATAGAATTCATGCTACCTAGGTGAAATGTAGATGGAAGAGTTTATGTAGAAAACTCTTTTTAAAACTTAAGACTAACTATTTATACTCTATAGAAAACTCTTTTTAAAATAATGGGGTGCGAGAAGATTTTAAAATGAACAAATGGAACTTTATTTAAATCAGCATGCTATGATAAATGTTGCACAATGAAATATTTTTTGTACAATGAAAGAAGACCTATAACTTGAAAGGTCGATTGGATTAAGTACAGTTGTTGTTGGTTAATGATATACCTTGTAACCGAATGTAACATAATGGAAAACTACATGTTGCGGGAAAATATTTTTATAATACAAAAACTATTTTATGACACATGAAGCATAACCAATCTCTTGAGGAAAAATATAAATACATCTTCACTTTTTATTTAATAGATTAAGGGAAATAGTTTTACAAAGTACATACTATAACTGGGGCCTACAAAATGGTGGCCTTTCTGTTAAAATGCATAAAGCATGAAGGACACAAAGTTTGTATCATTGAGGTGGTTGAGTATAGGAAGAGCTCATCTTGGGGAGAAAGAAATTATTAGTCATTTTTGTGCTATTTAACCCTCATAAGTGCAGGATTTCCTTGATGTTTTCTACTAATTTTACAATGAATTTGGTATGCACATTTATTATGGTGGTGCTTGTGGTAGTTGCTACATGTATATGCACATTTCTATTTTTGTAGGTGTATAGATTTAGTTTCCCACAAATTTGTATAAATATAAATATGATATAGGGTGATCCCACAATACTAGTTTACAATTTTTGGGCAAATTGGACATTGAACTATTTTTTTTTAACAAAATCTTCACTTTCGAGCTCTTAGAGCAACTAAACAGTGAGGAATTTGACGATGATGCAAACTAGTGATTTGTGGCGTTTTGCTTATAGATTCTAAATATTTAACAATAAAATAAAATGGAATCAGATTGCACTTCTTTTTCCATCTCCTTCAAAAACTAGCTTTTAAAAAAAAATAACATTCTTAAGGAGTGATGCTCACTGTATACAACATAACTTTTTTTGTATGAAGGATAAAATTCTATTTTTTTCAAATTTAGATTTGTAACTATGATATCTAACTAGTTCATTTGGTTTCATAGTGTTTTATTAAACATTTTTTCCTTAATCAAGTTTTGAAGTCAAACCAATTATAATTCAGACATAGGCGGACCGTATACAACATATTTCTTCTCTATGTATCGAAATTTAATTTTTTTTTTAATGGATCAAGGACATCAATACCCAGCCTGAACATATTTTTCAATTTTTTTTATAATCTACTATTTTTTCGCATGTGCAGAACAAAGAGCTTGATTTTCGGTCAAAAACCTATGTAAATAATAAAACTAAAAAAACAAATATATAATAAAACCAAAACATATTAAAATTATATTCATTGGATACCTCATTCTGAGGACTACCATCTTCCAGTTGGGTTTGTGAAATCTCCTCCATTTTCATCCTCAACACGAGCTTATAAGGGCAAAAATCTAGAGTTTTTTTGTGTCGGAGGGTGGGAAGGTGGGAAAAGGGGGGTTCAAGCGAACCCCTTTCCACAATGGGAAAATGTGGGTTCCCACATTTAAGGGGTTCACTTGAACCCTGGTTGAAGTGAACCTCTTCTGGGTTTTCTCAATTCTAGAGTTCGTTCAAACCCCCAAAAATGATTTTTTTTGAATGGGGTCATTTTTTGGAAGTTTTCCTTCCTCACTCCAATTGTAAACCACTTTTGTGGGTTCACCCTATATTTATATTTCTTTCATGGTAGGAAAATATCATGGGGCATGAAGATGGCAGTTAAGAGGAAGAATTTTCCAAATGAGACGTCGTTCGAATTCATCAATATTGCCTTTAAGACAAGTAGCTCCTGAAAAAAATGAGCATTGTAGCTACGAAGGTATTTTCTGGGGATGTAAGAAATTGAGCAATGTAGTTTAGTAGTAAGGTGGGTTTCAATTTCTAGAAGTCTTCCCAGCCCCAACTCGAGAGGCCCTGTTTCAATTCTCGAGAAGAATATGAAAATGCAGTGCAATGTGAGATGGGTTACCTTGTGTGAATTACCCAAGTTCTATTCTGATGAAACATGTGTGAGAAATTTTGAGATTGAAGGAGTTAACCGTGGAACAGTCTCTCTAAATCATAAGGGGGTTATCAAATGAAGAAAAAAATGAGCATGCAAGTAAAGTATAATTCATTTGTCTTCAAGACCTACAGAACAAAAGAAATGGAATGGTTAGATGTGTTGATTAGGTGTCAAACTATGGAAAAAAAATTGTAGCTTAAGTAAATAGCTGAAATGCATAATTATGTAAGAGGGAAATTAGAAATATTCTAAGGACTATTTTTTTTTTTAGTTGTATAATGATTTCTACGTATTTAAATTATAGTATTACTATTATTAGAAAATTGTTTTCCCAATGTATGAACAAAATTACCATAATAAGTTGAATATACTGAAGCCATTGATGATAGAGTCATAGAACCTCCTCGTCAACCACCAACAATTGTATTATACATAACCAATCTCTTGAGTTAGTGATTTTCATGTGTCATAAAATAGTTTTTGTATTATACAATTATTTTCCCACAACATGCAATTTTCCATTATGTTACATTCGGTTAAAATGTTTACCAAATTAACTAGCAACATATGTACTTAATCCAATCGACCTTTTTATTTACATGTCTTCTTTCATTGTATAAAAAATATTATCTTCTTAAACCATTTAGCATAACATACCAATTTAAATAAAGTTCCATTTGCGATTTTCCCCCTGCCCTTCAATATATTGCCAAAGTATATCTTTCTATTGATGTAACCATTGCACCTCGTTGAGGTGCAAGCACTAGTTTTAATTTGTGTGTGAGGAAGCTGAAATGACAGGCATTTATTTTAATTTGAGGAGTTGATATTGGTATTTTTATCGATTATGATTATTATTTTTTATTGCCATATTCAATTATATTGAACCACAAATTTCAATTTCAAAAATCACAATTATTATTTTTTATTCAAACAAGAATTAATCGTTGAGCTTCCCACTAAATTAACAATAATTTCTCCCCTCACATCATGGGGTCCACACAACTTAAGAATATTCACACCATCTTTCCAATTGACTCTAGATACTTGGTAAGAGATATGGCATGACCAACATTGTAGGACGGGGACCTATTTAATTAGCTAAAATTATTTTTACAAATATATATTTTCTTCTAAGACCACTATTTTAGGACATTTTTAATTAGATTAGATTTCAAGCTTTATAGGTAGTCTTTTCTTCCTCATGTAAAAGAATAGACTAGAAACTATGAAAACAAATACAATATGCATGATACAATTTTGACAAAGGGAAAAAATAAAACATGAAATTGAATATCTAGATTCTATATATACCTAAGGGAAATGTGAAAACATCAAAAAATAATAAAATAAAGATATTAACAAAATGGAGAAAAAGTGTCATTAAAATCAAAGTTACTGACAAACATGACAGCATTGACAAACAGTTAGGGGATACAACCATCAGATGCCCATGGTGCATCTTGATGGTTGGATTACCAATGTCGATCTTATGGTAGTAAAGTGGATAATAATTTTTTAATCAATATTTTTGATTCCCCTTTGTGATTTTATCATTAGCATGAGGAAAATGATGATGATGGATTCCAAAGTGCCATCTGATACATTAACTAAAAAGCTCTCACACAGTGTATTTGATGTACCTAGAACATTTATTCTAATAGTCTCCTAATTTCAATTGGTTGAGTGATTGTTCAATCATTTTAGGTCCTTTATGTTACTATTTTTAAGTTCATGTTCTACAACTTAGTTTTGATTGGTCTTCACTTAACAACTATCAAGTAATTTACTATTTTTAGCTTTTAGTTGAGTTTGTTTAGGGTAAATTTCTAGTGAGTTGAGTAGTTAGGAGAGGATTTGTAGGACTAGAGAATCAATCCAGGAGAAAATGAAGAACATAAGTTTTACAATTTCTAAGAGGACTCAATAATAGGGATTTAACTTCTTGTTAACAGGTCAATCTATTTTGGGTTTTTCAATGATGTAATTGTTTAGTAATTGTTTAGCTATTAATATAATATGAGAACTATTGAATATACATTTCTATTGATAATCTGAGTGGGTGAATATGTGCCTTTGTGGTTCTTTGCTATTGAAATTGTTTTATATAATCAAGAGTAAGGAAAAACAAAGCTTGTGATGCATCATCTTTGGTATCGAAGCAAAAACTTGAATGACCCAATGGGGAGCTTATGTGGCTTGGGGTAGAATATGTTGGAGGAATGCTACATGGAGAGATAGTGCTTGAGTGATGAATTACTTAGAAGGTTGTAGGCCCTTAAGGCTCAATTGATTCATGAGGATTTTGAGGAAGATCGATAAGTTCAAAGGGGATAAGTAGCAATCATAGATCTCATGGAAAGACTTATTGAGGCTTTCACCAAACAAGGGACCAAAGTTAAGGTTAAGATACCTAATTTTAAATGTGAATTAAATCCAGAGGTGTCCTTGGATTGGAATCAAGATTTATAAAAATACTATGACATGGATTGAATTGAGGAAATTGATCCACAAAGTGTCAAATTTGCAGCATCTAAGATGAATTGTTATGTTGTTCTTTGGTGGGAGAATCTCCAAAATGTTAAAGAAGTCAAGAAAAAGAAAAAAATAAAATAGAGACCAAAGATGTTTAAAAAATTTAAAAGTTGAATTAATATCTAATCTAGAAGAAGACGATGAGAATGTGATGGCCAGATACAATAATGGGCTAAAATTCTAACTCCAAAATAAATTATCCCTAATCAAAGTGAATACTTTGGATGAAGCATATCAATTAGCCTTAAAAACAAAGGAAAAATTGAATAGGTTGATAAAAGTCGCCAGTAAAAGAGGTGGTAGAAATTCAAATAGAACAAGAGGAAGTTCCTCCAAATTAACCAATGAAGAAGAGCTAGAGGATAATGTGAAGCCGAACTTCCAAGGGAGATACATGGATTTAGAGGTAGAGGACAAGGACAACAACTTAAAGGGGGTTAGAAACCTTTGATGTGTTTTATTTGCATTGAGGCCCATACAACTATAGATTGCCCTCAAAACCCCAAGAGAGAAATGATGACCCAAGAAGAAGAAGGGGAAGAACCCTTGATATAAGTGGAATCAAAGATAGGTGATAATTTCATGTTGAGAAGAACCATGATAATTGTAGATAAAGAAGCCCGCGTAGTTGATTAGAGGAGAAAAAATGTATTTCAAACACAATGCAAGTGTAAAGATAAAGTGTGCAAGGTGATTATAGATGGAGGGTCCACTAATAACTTGGTAAGTACATAAATGGTGCAAAAAATTAAATCTTGTTTACATTCCAAAATAAAATCCTTATAAAATTTCTTGGTTGAAAATGAATCATATTGTTCTTGTGAATCAATCTTGCCTTAGTGAGTTAAAAAATGGTCCCTGTGAGGACAAAATTTTGTGTGGCATAGTGTCAATGAATTATTATCACTTGTTATTGGGTAGGCCTTGGCTATATGATAGATATGTAATTTTCCATGGTAGATTAAACAATTATAAGATACAACACAAGGATAAACTCCATATCTTGAAACCTTTTAAAGGAGAAGGAACAACTGAAATAGCAGCTTTGTCCTTATTTATAGTGGTGTAGAAAGATTTCTTTGTAGGATCTAAGAGAGATATTTTTTATCCATTGTACCCATAAGGAAAATAGAAATTAGATTGGTAAAAAATTCCATGGAGGTAAAAAAATTGCTACAACAATATTATGATTTGACACCAAATGACCTACCAGCTAGTTTGCCTCCTTGTAGAAGCAGTACTCATGATTTATCTAATTATTAATGTTAAAATTCCAAATCAAGATTCTTATAGGATGACTCCTCTAGAGAATGAGGAAATAAGGAAAAAATAATTGAATTATTGGAAAAAATGTTTATAGAGAGAAATAATGAGTCCCTATGCCACGCCTACTCTACTCTCCCTTAAGAAGGGAGTAAAATGAAGATTATATATGGATTAATCCATTAGAAAAACCATTATGAAGTATTGATATCCACCACCTAGGATGTATGACTTATTAAATTATTTTTCAGGTGCTAAGATCTTCTCCAAGATCAATTTCAAAAGTGGATACCATCATATTTGGATTTCAGATGGTGATGAGTGGAAGACTACCTTCAAAACCGAGGAAAAATTATTTGAGTGTGTGTTGATGCTATTTAGATTGTTCATTGCTCCAACTACCTTCATGTGAATAATGAACCTAGTATTTAAATTATACATTGGGAATATTATTATAGTCTATTTTGATGATATCTTAGTTTTTAATAAATATATGAAGAAAAATCTAGAATATTTGAGGGTAATACTTGGCATACTCAAAGAAAAAGAATTGTTTATCAAACATGAAAAGAGTGAATTTTGCAAAGATAAGATAGTATTTTTGGGCAATACTATTTCATTATAAGGATTGAGCATGGGTCTAGAAAAAGGTTAAAGTTATTCTTGAGTGGTCTAATCCTCAAAATATTACTAAGGCGAGGAAAATCCACAGTTTGGTGAAATTTTCTGAGATTCGTCAAAAAATTCAATAGCATAAGTGCACCATTAGTTGATTGGACGAAATGGAATGTATTTACTTGGACAAAGGTAGTTGATGTGAGTTTTGAATAGCTCAAAAAGAAGGTAACTGAAGAACATATTCTTTAAATACACAACATTGAGAAATGTTTTACAATTATTTAATTTTTCAATATGAAATTAAATGAAGCTAAAATGAGGTTTACCACTTATATGATGAAGAATTCTATATTTTAGTACACAAATTCAAATATTGGAGCTACTATCTTTTACATAAGTAATTCATCTTGATGACCGATAACCACCTTGGCGTATATAAATTCATAGGGTAAGTTGTCCCACAAACATGCCAAATGTTCTTCATTCTTGTAGGCCTATACTTTTGTTTTGCAACATCAAAGTGGTAAAACCAAAGTAGTGGTTGATACCTTGAGTATGAGGCATGATTTATTGGTTGAGATGAGTCATGGTTTGGTTAGTTTTGAAGAAATCAAGGGTGAATATGTAAATAATCCATATTTTACTAACATACATACACTTCTAAGTAGTCAAAACTATACATGTACGCATCCATTTGAAGACGAATTACAACTAGATGGATTGTTGTTGAAGGGGTTTCTACTTTAAATTCCCCTTGGATCAAATGGGTTGGGTGGACACTTTGGAAGATATAAGACTTTTGGATTGGTGAGTGAGAAATTATTTTGGCCTAATATGAAGAGATATATGGAAAAAATTATTGTTGCTTGTAGGGTGTGTTATATAGAAAAAGGAGCATGCTAGAATACATGAATATACATTCCATTGCATGTGCCAAAGGAAAAATATAATAATATTTCAATGGAATTTGTGTTGGGGATTCCACAAATCCAAACAGGAAATGATTCAATATTTGTAGTGATGGACCATTTTCAAAAATGGCCCTTTCTATACCTTTTAAGAAGAACAATGATGCAAGTAAAATGACACATTCTTTTTAGAGTAGTTGTGAGGTTGCGTGGTGTTCCAAAAACTATAAAAAGTGACAAGGATTCCAAATTATTAAGCCACTTTTGGAGGGTCTTGTGGAAAAAGATGAATGGTAGGTTGCAATTTAGTTCAATATAACTGAAAGGTGTAAAGTTTTTTTTCTTTCCTCTCTAGGGTTTAGGACCTAGAAGGACAATTTTCACTAACTTTCACTCAAGAACAAACCCTTGAGATCTCAATATAAAGGAGAAATATATCTTGCAAGAGGGTTGTCCTAGGGGCTGAATATGAGCTAATAAGGGGTTCAACACCAAGTTTAGACTTGGAAAGGCAAATGAAATGCAAGATGCAAAACTAAACCCTAACTCATTCACCAAGCTAGACAAATCAGTCCAAATACTAGGTTTTTATGTGGGAATAGGAATCTACCAAATGGGTATCTAAATCTGCAAAATCTAAATATTGACTGGAACTAGGACTCATTCACCAGAAGTGGCGAATCAATCCAGTGAGGGTTTTCTAAAGCTTCAAAGTTTGATCTTGCTCTTCTCTGTCTGCTATGTCCTTCCTGGTTGATTTTTGGATCTGAAACCCTGATTCGTAACCTTTAGGTCTTCTCCAATTTTCTTCAAGGCTTGATGACAACTTTGACAACTTTGCATGATTTGACTTTTCTCCAATCTTGCTTCTTAGGAAAAATGCAACCTATACCTACAATCGCACACAAAGGAGAGGAAATTTTTTTTTTGGGTTAGCAAATATGGGTTTGCCTTGGTTAAACCCCTTGCTGGTAATTAAACCTTGAAATATAAGGAAATAATAATGGATAATGATGATTGAACAATGTATGATGTTGCAACTCACCAAACCCTAGCAATAAGAGGTTATAAACATGTATGAGATGGCTCCAATGGATGCAAATCTTGACTCTTTCTTGAAGGTGATAGATCTTGAATGAAATGCTTGCTTGAATCATAAACGCTACATTACAATTAGTAGCTCAAAAACAAACATGATGCATGAAATATTTGACATGATGATTGATGCTTCAATGATGCTCTAGAATGCTTGATAATATTCCCTTAAATTCTGTTGAATGCTCTTGTGAATTCTTGAATGCTCTTGTGAACTCAACTTGCTATAAGAATGAATACTTGAATGCTTAGGATGAAAACAAGTGAAAGAAAATTGTATTTATACTCAATTATGTAAGAATTCCTGAAATTACAACATTACAAGCCGACATCAGATCTAGGAGGATAAAATCCCACCAAAATTTTGAATTAATTTTGATATTTGGGCCAAACGAGACTAACTTACCCAAGGTGGTGAATGAGTCCCATTAGGCATAATTTATGGGACCATTTTTAAAAATGCTTAGAAATGTGTGAAACCAAGTTCAGGGCCCACAAAACTAGATGGAACTCATTTTCCCAAGGTGGTGAATGAGTCTCAAATCATTAAATTTGGGCCATTCAAGCTTGAAACACTTGAATTATGATTGGCTAATGATTATTGTCGGGATTATCCTCAAAAAGATGCAATAAATGAGGCTTGTGGATGCAAAATAGGGCCAATTAAAGCATAAGAAAGCCCAACTATTATTGAAAACCCTAGAAAAGTGTGAAAGTGTGTTACAAGACTCTACAACACTCCAAATAAAGCATGATTAAGGTTTATTTTGATTAAAAAGAAGTTTATTAGGTTCAGTTAATTAATAAAACCTTAGAAAAGAGTGAAAGTGAGTTACAACACTTCACAACACTTTATCAAGGTACCATTTAAATTCATTAGTTCACAAGGGCCCAAGACCTAATGTGAATGTTTCAACCACATTGCAACACTAAATCAAGTAAACATTAGGCTCAATTCCACAAGGAGGGCCCAAGAAAGTGTGAAAATGTCCCCGACGACATTTTTTGACACTACAATAACATCTCCAAACTGATGGTCAAATAGAGGTGATAAATACAAGACAAGGTAATCTAGATTGAGGTGTTTAATTAGGGACAATCCTCAATTATGGGATTTGGTGATACCTCAAGTTAAATTTTCATATAATTCCAACATAAATATATATATAAGTAAGTATGTATTTCAAGTAATATATGGTGAAAATCCTAAAGGAATTGTGGACTTAGTTGACTTTCCATTGAACCCACATAATATCCAAGAAGCTATAGATTTCATAGAGAATATTAAAAAGGTACATCAACAAGTTAGGCTCAAATTCAAGTCAATGAATGAGTAATTTAGGAAGAGAGCTTATTTTCATTGAAAAAGAAAGTTATTTCAAGAAGGAGAAATGGTCATGGTACATTTATGGAAGGAAAGGTATCCCCAAGTTCCTACAACAAGTTGAACCCCAAGAAGATCATACCTTACAAAATCATAAAGAGTATAAATGGAAATTCCTGCAAAATTAACTTGCTAGAACTAGTGATGCTTAAGTGAAAAATGAGAAAAATGAGAAGGAAAATGACAATTGGATTAGTTACTTTCCAAAGAAGAAGAGGGACCATATTGAATGAGTGTTATATACCAAATTTGTGGCTACCCAATCCAGATCTTATAAGATGTAGCTTATTAAGTGGGAAGGCCTACCATATTATTATAACTCATGGACCACAAAATCTTATTTGATTAAATATAGTCGAACCTCTCCACCTTATGAACCAAAAATAGGAGGACCATGAGGTTCAAGTTTTTAAGAGAAGGGGAGGATGATAGAAAGTATTTACTCTAACAATATCCTCCCATTTTCAATTGGTTGAGTGAATATTCAATCATTTTAGGACCTTTACTTTACTATTTTTAGGTTTTTATATTTATATAGTTTAGTTTTGACTATTCTTCACTTAATAGTAGTCAAGCAATTTTCTATTTTTAGATTTTGATTGAGTTTTTCTAGGGGAAATATCCAGTGAGTTGGGTAGTTAGGGGGAATTTCGTAGGATTAGAGACTTAGTCTAGGAGAAAATAAATAATAGAAGTTATATGAGTTATTTTTTGAAAAAATGCCTCAAAGAAATGGGGTCTTCTGGTGATGTATATCACCATGAGACCCCATTTCCTTAAGGATTTTTTTCTTACAATGCTCACTCCCTTGTCAATGCATCTGCATTAACAAGCTAGTGAGCTCACTACCTTGTCAATGCATCTACATTAACAAGCTAGTGAGCTCACTACCTTGTCAATGCATCTGCATTAACAAGCTAGTGGGCTCACTACCTTGTAATTGCTACCACATTGACAAGGTACATCACCAAGAGACCCCATTTCTTTGAGGCATTTTTTCAAATAGCTTACTACCTATCTCTCTCTCTCTCTCTCTCGATATATATATATATATCTCTCTCCCACTCACTCACTCACTCACTCTCTCTATCTATCTATCTCAAACTCACTCCCTTTCTCACACTCCCTCTCTCTCATACTCCCTCTCTCTCCCTCTCTCTTAGTTCTCTCCCTCCCACCCCCTCTCTCAGGTCTCTCCCTCTGGCACCCTACCTATATAACTATCTCTCTCTTTAGTCTCTCCCTCCTACCCTCTCCCTCTCTCAGGTATCTCTCTCACTCCCTCTATCTCTCTCCCATCCCTCTATCTCCCACTCCCTCTCTCTCAAATATCCCTCCTACACTAACTACATAAATCCCTCTCACTCCAACACCCTCTCTCCCACTCCCTCTCTCTCTCTCTCTATCTCTCTCTCTCTCTATATATATATATATATGCCATCCATCTATCTCCCACTCCCCCTCCCCCTCTCTCTCAACTATCCCTCCCACCCTACCTAGATAAATCCATATCACTCCAAACCCCTCTCTCCCACTTCCTCTCTCTCAAGTCTCTCCCTCCCACCCACCTCTCTATCTCTCTCCCACTCTCCCTATCTCTCAAGTCTCTCCTTCCCACCCCCTCTCTCTCTCAGGTCTCTGCCTCTAGCACCCTACCTAGATAACTCTCTCTCTCCCTCTATCCCTCCCACCTTACCTAGATAATTCCCTCTCACTACAACCCCCCCGTTCTCTCTCTCTCTCTCTCTCTCTCTCTCTCTATCTCTCTAGTATCTCTCTCCCAACTCCCCCTCTTTGTCTCCCTCTATCCCTCCCACCCTACCTAGATAAGTCCCTCCCACTCTAACCCCTTCTCTCCCACTCCCTCTCTCTCCCACTCTCTATTGGGTCTCTCTCCCACCCCACTCCCTCTCTCAGGTCTCTCTCTCTCACTACTTATCTCTCTCTCAGGTCTCTCCCTCCCTCTCTCTTTCTCTCTTACAATTCTCCCTCCGTCTAAATACATACATACATACATACATACATACATACATACATACAATCTTACATACATACATACATACACAGTTAATACATACATACATGCATACAAGCTTACAAACCTGCATACAAGCATGCATACATACATACATACACATCATACGAGCATACATGCATACATACACACACACACACACACACACACACACATATATATATACATACATTTAGTAGACTAGCATTTAACACAAAGAAATACATAACACGAGCACATTATAACATAATCGTGTTATGTCTTGCTTAGGCAACACAAGCATAAACACAAAAAAACATGTCAAAATTGTGAAATAGTGTGAGTGTGTTATAACGTGCTCGCGTTATTTCTTGCTTTGGAAATTCCCAAGCCTTAGACTTGGTATTTTTTTTGGAATACCAACCCAAAGGCTTGGAGTGCCTTCCCAACGTCCAAAGACATTTTTGCAAATTCTACAATATTTCACATAATCACATTTGTGCCAAGCATCAAGTTTTCACATCTTGACAATGTTAAGCCTTTCATCTTTAATTTCTTTTGTTTATGTGTCTAGTTTTTGGCAAAAATAAATGCTTGGTATTTTTCTTTATAAAGTAATCATTCATCAAAATTTCAAATAAATTACATTTTTAGAAACTAGACTCCATTCTACACATATTAAAAAAAATGATTTTCAAAATTAGTTTTCAAAATTTATAGGGGTAATATGGCCAAAATTATGTTTGTCAAGAAGTGTCCACTTTGAAAATTAGTTAAAAATCAAATATTCATTAAAAATTTATCAAAAAAATCAGGGATAAACTACATGATAGCTAATTTCTCACTGAAGCGATTTTAAAAATACCAAAAAAAGTTAACCTTTTGATGGAGCCACAAAAATCACTATGTTATGTTTTATTGACAAAAACAACACCAATTTTTGTGGCTCCTTCTTTTGAACCCCTTAATCTATACCATTTTCAAAAAAAAATAGTAGTTTAGAAAGTAGACTTGGAGCACTACGATCCTTATTTTTATTGCATCTAAAAAATTTGAGTGTATCTATCCTCAATTTCACATCCAAGATCAATATTTCCAAATTTTAGAAGAAAAAAAGTGGCCACTTGAAGTAAAGAAAATTGGGGTCCTCTCTTTCACCTCTAGGGTTTTTGGACCTAAAAGGAAAGGGACAATCTTTATGCACTTCACTCAAGAACAAACCCTTGAGATCTCTTTGCAAAAGAGAAAGAGATCTTGCAATAGGGTTGTCCTAAATGTTGAATGAGATCTAATGGGGGGTTCACCACCAAGTTTAAACTTGGAAAAGACAATGAAATGCAAAACCCGAGTTGAATGCAAACTAACTCTAAATGACCTAGAAGATGAATGAAATGAAACCAAAAACTGTAAAAAAACTGCGCACTTGGAAACTTGATGATGACTGGAAATAGCTCTGAAATTCTGAAATACCTGGATTTTTGACCTACTAGGACTCATTCACCATTCTGGAAGAATCAATCCCAACTCTAGATTTCTACATAGGAGTAGGTTTCAGGAAAATGGGTATCCAAATCTAAAAATGATCTATGGAAAAAACCTACAGTGGGAATCATTCACCACTTGTGGTGAATGAGTCTAGTTTGTTTTTTCTAGAAATTCAAATTTCTAATTAGCACCTCTCAGTTTGCTATTTCTGCTTCTCCAAGTTTCTCAATCTGAAACCCTAATTTCGAGGTTGTAAATGAACTTTTAGTGAAGATTTCAACCTTGCAAATGGGGATACAACTCCAACAGGCTTGTAACCTAATCTTCAATGATCTTTAAGTCTTCAAAGCACCTAGATTTGCAATCACACAAAGAGAGAGAGAAAAAAGTGTGGATTGTTAGAGAATAGGGGTTTACCTTGGTGAAACCCCTTTTAGGTAATTAAACTAAATGATGAAACAACGAAACAAGGACATAAAACATGAACATAGGATATGAAATATGAAAATGATATTGTTAACGATGCCTTGTATATGATGTCTTGTAAATCTGTACTTAACATGAAATGGCCACGAAGGATGCAGATCTCGATCTTTGATAAGGGTGATCCCACAATAGTGGTTTACAATTTTTGGCCAAACTGGACACTACAATTATTATTTTTAACTAAATCTTCATATTTGTGCACCTATAGTGGCTAAACCGTGAGGAATTTGAAGATGATGAAAACTAGAGTCTCATCACATTTTGTCGGTAGATTCTAAAAATATTTTTTTCAAAATTTTTGGAATCAGATTGCACTTTTTTTCCATCTCCCACGAAAACTGGTTTTTTGTTTTTTCATAAAACAACATTTTTAAAAAGTGACACTCACCGTATACAACATAACTTTTTTTTGTATAAAGGATAAAATTCTAATTTTTTCAAATTTAGATTTGTAACTATGATATCTAGAACTTGCATTTGGTCTCATAGTTTTTTATTGAATATTTTTTCCTTAATCAAGTTTCAAAGTCAAACCAATTGCAACTCAGACATAGGCGGACTGTATACAACATAACTTTTTATGTATGTATCGAAATTCTTTTTTTTTTTTTAATGGATCAAGGACATCAATACCTAGCCTCAACAAATTTTTTAAAAAAATATTTTGATAATCTGCTATTTTTCCACATGTGCAAAACAAAGAGCTTGACTTTCGATGAAAAACCTATGTTTAATAAAACTAAAAAAACACATACATAATAAAACCAAAAAATATTAAAATTTAATTCATTGGATAGCTTGTTCTGAGGACTACCATCTTCTGGTTGGGTTTGTGAAGTATCCTCCATTTTCATCCTCAACCCGAGCTTCGAAGGGCAGAATTCTGCTAAAATTTGGTGGAAGAGGGGGAAAAGGGAGAAAAAGGGGGGTTCGAGCGAACCCCCCTTCGAACGAAACCCCCCTTCGCTCAAAAGGGTGAAGGGGGGTTCCTTCAAAGGGGGGTTCGCTCGAACCCCCCTTTTTTTTGAATTCCCCATAAGGGAACGTGGCATCACAGGGTTTGAGCGAACCCACCGTGCAAAAGGGGGTTCCCTCAAACTAGGGGTTCGATCGAACCCCTCTTTTGGGTTCGTACGAACCCCTTAGTTCAAACGAACCCTTTAAAACATCAAATTTTCAATGCATGAGAATTTTCTCAAATTTCCTTCCTCATAAAAATTGTACACCACTATTATTGGTTTACCCACAATAGGAATGTAGCAATTCTTGGTCTTGGATCTTCAATGCTACATCACAATAATAACTCAATAACATGCTTGATGCTTGATATGCTTGACATATCTTGAATTTCTGCAATAATTGATGAAGAAATCTACGCTTGAATGCTTTAGAATTAATCTTGAAAGCTATCTTGATGATCTTGTAAAGTCTTGGAATGCTTAACTTTTGAATACTTGACTTGATGACATTAATGTATGATGAAATAATGATTTGAGAGCTCATTTATATAGGTAATCCACTCAAATGACCATTAATTTGATCCCCAAGGCCGACATGGAAGAAATTTGAATTAAAAACCCACTTTTCCCATGTAGAACCTTAAAAATAGGCCAAATGGGACTCGTTCGCCATCCTGGGCGAATGAGTCCCATCTAAGTCAGACTCAATCACCCAGGATGGCGAATGGGTCCCATCTAAGTGGGACTCATTCGCCTAAGGTGGCGAATGGGTCCCATAGAGGCTATTTTTAGTCCTAAAGTGTCAAGGAGTCAAGAATTTAAGCTTATATGTTGATCTTGCTTTTTTTTTATTGAAATATTCCTTGGGATGCCCAATATAGGGTCATAGGGACCTATTAATGATCTGTAGAGAATAGGGCTTCACTACTCATGAGTTCTCTTCATTCAAAGAGCCTCACGGGGTGAACTACCTCAAGGAATAGCGGTGAGAGTTCTTGAATTTGAAAGAGAAGGTCACAAAGATTTTCTGGACAAATTGACAAGCTCTTGACCAAAGGAGGGTAGCACAGAATACTAATGACAGCGTGCCGCACTAGCATCCCCGAGGTGCCCTAGCATCCCGTACGGACCAGAAAGCGAGAATGTCTTAGAAAATAGGAAAGTGACTACTAACAATAAGATTGCTAATAAATTCTAGAATGAAATAAAGTAACAAAATTTAATAGAACTAGAATGAAGTGAAATAGAAATGATAAAGATAAAGAAAAGAGAGAAAGTGCTTACAACCACACAAGTGATGAAGCCCCCAACACATGAATGTCTTCAATACCTACATTTAAAATATCTGGAGAAAGTGTTGGGGCTGTATAGGGGTTTGACTGCCAGTTTTGGTGTTCCCACCTCCACGGATAGCCAGATAGAAAGAGAGAAATGAACCAAAATGGATAAAGCGTGGGGTGAAATAAAAACCCACTTAGGAGTAGAACCCGCACCACCAAGTGTGAGTGATAAAAGCAATCCCTGCTCGAGGAGGAGAACCTATTGTGCCTTTTGCACACACGCCCTGTTTGGAACGGGGACCCTCTCTTCCCTCTTTGGATTGCCGGGCCCCTTTTGCTTTGCCTCATTTTGCGTGCCCAATTTTGTGTCCTAAAGGTTGACACGTTCCCCAATGCCATATTTTAAGCTTGACTAGAGTCACCCCTTTAAAAAACAAATGCTAAGTTTGGGTTCAATCCGGGTTTTCCTTGTTGGAATTCCCTCTCTTGCATCCACTCGTTCTCTGAGCCCAGGCACTCGGGTTTCCCCCTTCGGATTTCCGTTTGGATTCTGCCCTTTGAATGACATTGGCCCGACGTCTTTTCGGACATCGGACCCTGGAGGCCGGGTTTCCCCTTCCGGGTTTCCTCTTGAGCTTTGTCGTTCCAACGACCGTGGCGGGACGACTTCCCAGCCGGCGGACTCCGGACCTCCCGCCGCCGACTGCGAATTTAAACTTACCAACTTCACCTGCCACCGTATGAAGGAATTGAATGCGGAATTAATGGTAGGTATGGCTATAAAACCCAATTTTTTGCTTGTCATCTTCATCCGACCAAGTGATAGAATTTCGAGGAGCTCCCACGCGTCCGACATTTCCAGTCTTTGAATCCGTGCTCCATTTTCTTGCGTTTTCCACGCGGCCATCAGAAATTTCTTCAAGATTTTGAGGTAGGTTTTCCATCTGTGCGCCCTACCCTTTCTTTTGTGAAATTCCACGTTTTGATGAATGTAAAAATGTAAAATTGGGTTGAAATTAAGTAAATTTATGCCCTCCACTAAAAACCCATATCTTAGAGAACCAAAAATCGATCATTTCAGGCCTCAAGTTCAATCCGGGACTTCACCTCTCTGTCGCCGTTCTTCAGAATAGTCACCGACGTCCTCTAGGCCCGGACTTTCTCGCCACCGTCTGTGAACTCATTTCAAAATTCTCCACGCCCGAACCCACCTCGGACTCGGACCATCAGAATTCCCCTCCCGGGATTCCGTTGCATCATCGCCATGCTACACGGCCTCGCCCGAACGCCTTCCTGACTCTCGGACCCCGGACACACAAAGTCTATCCAAAAACTTAATATCGAAAGACCTGCTAAAAATTCAAAGCAGTCCCAAGATTCCATCCTCGGAATTCCGTTCCCGGAATTCCATTGCGTCTTCACCATTTCGATGGCCATCCCCGAGCAGCTTTCCGAACCTCAGTCCCCGACCTTTGAAATTCCATCCTCAGAAATTCGTGTCGCATTTGCCGTTCCAAACGACCGTCCTGGGACGTCTTCCTAACTCCTTGACCCCGGTCTGCTACCAGCCGAAAACCAACTTCAGGTACTCCTCGACCCCCGAGCTTCTTCCAGATTCTGACCACCCGAATTCCCCTTTCGGGATTCCGTTCCACTGGTTGACCCGTAACCGCTTCCCGGCAATGAAAATCCGAGACTCGAATTTCGGTGCCCGGATTTCCACGTCCCCTACACCGTTTCAAACGGCTTTCCTGCAGTTGATGCCCAAACTCCCAAATGAAGGATCAAATGACCTCCAAATCCAAAACGGATTTGGACCCACTTGGCAAAATCAGGACTTCCTTCATTCCAACCTGCTAATACTCAAATCCAACACTGAAAAATGCATTTGGGAATTCCATCCTCAATTTTCCCTTTCAGATGACATTCTGCCAAGGGAATTCCGGTGTTGGGAACCCGGTTTGTTTGATTTTCTTTCTAATAATGAAATATCAAGTGTTATATGTTTTTTGAATAAGAATAATGATTGTAGAGCTAATCTTGGTATGCAGGGGCTTGTCCGGGACCGTTTTATCATGTTTATGGTTACTGATTCTCATCTTTTGTGCAAGATTTATGGAATCCGGTGTAGAAACTTTCGGTGCCTCCAAGGAGAAAGGGAAAGGAATAGCCAAGGCACTTCGAGGCAAGGAGGACAGGGACCTGATGAAGTACAAGTTCCAAGGGGTCCCCATACAATCCAGAGTCACCTCTCTCTTGAGAGATATCACATATACCAACATCGGCCAGGTCGATGTTGACGAATTCATACAAAGGGTCAGAATGAACCCAAAGATCGAAAATGCAAAATTGATAAAGAAAAGCGGAATTGCTAAGGCTACAAGTTTCCTGCCGGCCTTGGTGGCCCCAAAACTAGTAATGGTGTGCGTAGAAGCATATCAGGAGGAGACCCGAACTATAGTGGACCGGGATGGAAGTGTCCTTGCAGACATGTCCCTATCGGGTATAACGACAACATTCCACATTCCTGCCTATGAGTGCATGGAGACCCACACCATGGGGGAGTGCAAGGAATTATGGGAGCAGGATCCCTTGGGATGCAAGAAGGTCATCAATCAGTATTGGTTAAAGGACAAGCGAGCTAGCGCTGGCAAGCTTCCTTAGGAAATTTTTTGTAGTGACTTTTTTGCCGAGTGATGGGCCTTCCCGTGGTGGACTTCTTCCAAGAGTGGATGTTCTACTTTGTAGAGTAGATTCTCCGCGGCGATGGTATCGCTTTCTATTGGGGAGAAATAATCAGTGATCACTTCCATGAGCAGTTTACAACCGTGAAGAAGACCTCCCAGTTCTTTATGACCTCCTACTTGGCATATTCCCTCGCTGATTCACAACATTATCAGGGATTGGTGGTGGTACCCAGTGACCCATCAAGGGTGGAACTTAAACCATATGACAAATACACTCAACTACAATTCAGAAATTTCAAGCGGGATTACTGTCGGGTGAATGATGCATTCATCGCCTACATCATTCGGTCTCTCGGGGGTGACTTTCAAAGGAGAGTTTCTCATAGCACCTGAGCCCTCCTCAGGCAATATGCTTTCCTTTATATACAGTTCCTGAAGTTCACATACATCCATGCTGAGGGATTCACAGAAAGACCGAATATGCTGCCCCGGTACCCCAATGACCGGATCATTCTATTGGAGCTGACCCGACAGTTATGACATATTCATGGCATCCTGAGCGATAAAAATTTGGTGGGCCCGGCTTACCACATTGGGCTCGGCCAAGGAATGTACAAGATTCATACCTCCTAGTGTGTGGGGTATTCAGAAAGGGAGTTGGTTGAGTATAAATTCCTCTAATATACAGCTCGACCTCGAATGGACCCATACACACACATCAGGAAGGCATTGGGATGAGAGTATGCCCACCTCCACAACGTTGAGGACTTTTGGGCCAACTGCAAGGATGATCTTGAGGTACGGTTGAGGCAATACATGCGCATGACTTCCATATATGTGCGAAGGATAAACCTGTGCCCAATTCCTAATCAACTCGAAGAAAATGATGACACGGTGATCGATCCGGGGTACGATGCCATCACCAATTTTCCATTTCCAGCGATTGACTGGAATGAACCAGAGCTCGACGACATTTCTGTACTCACTAGGCCTGTCTAGATCCGAACGAAAGAATGGGTCAACCAACAGGTGGCCCGATTAAAGCAACAAGGAGTCACCTTGACATTTAGGGGACTGGAAAGTGAACCAAGTGGCTCTGAAGGTGGGGTGGTTGCCATTGCAAATGGGGAAACATCCAAAACCCCACCATCAGTCAAGACCAAGAAAAGAAAGGAGGCCAGTGAGTAGCTGCCTAAACCAAAGGTCTATGCCAACAAGTCTTTTGAGCTGAAACCTTCCAGGAAGAAAAGAAAAACAACGGGGAGCATGGGGACGACCGCGATGACTAAGGGTCCTCCCCTTGGGACCAGAATCGAAGGATCCAAATCACCAAGGTCTCTGCCTGTTGCTACTATTGTTGTTGCCCCCGCCCCATAGGCTTCGCTTGCAGTTTCCGCTTCCTCCCCGCCTACGGTGGACATCTCCGTCCACCTTGCTTCCACTTCTCCAATTTTGCAAATCATTCCCGTGGATTCATCATCTGCCATGACCTCGCCCATCTCCTCTTCTTCCATGTCTCCTTCCCTCCCCTCTGCTCTTACTGCTACGGTGCCTGCCATTAGTCTCCCAGAGTCCTTGGTAAAATACATGCAAAATGTGCCATCCGAGCTCTCGGGAATGCTCACTAACCCAATAGTTCAGGCTATGGCCCATGTTCCAGCTCCCCTTCCCTCTACTGAACCGCCAAGGATGGAGGCGACGATGCAAATATCAAACGAGCTTGAGCGGCAGTAGCTAGAGGCTGCAACGAGGCTGGAGGTCGAGGAATTTGAGTATCACGAACATCCACTGTTTGAATGCCATGAGATCGACGAGGTGGTTTATGAGTCCTCCAGTGAGAGCAGCGAAGAGCTGAATACTGAATTTATAAAAGAATCAGATGATCCCAAGCTCAATATAGAATGGGGGAAGCAGCTCAAGGAGATTGAAGATAAGGAAGCCGAAGACCGGCTCGTAAGAGAAGAAGAGATTGCTGCTCAAGAGACAGGGGGCAGCAAGTCTCCTACTGAAAAGCAAGACCAGACTATAGAGCACAACAAGGAAGCATCCCTCCATGAGGACGAGCAGGGGGAGAACCTCGAAGGGCATGAATACAATCAGAATGAAGAAGAGGGGGATGTTGAGAAGGAAGATCCACCAAAAGAGCCATTACATACTAAATCCCCTGCTGGACATGAAACCCTTCGACAAGACTCCGAAGAGGAGAAAGAAGATGTGGGGACCAAGGAGAAGGATCTTGTTGTTACAACTATTGAGCTTGAGAAAGGGGACAATGGGAGTCAAAGTAAACCACCTAGAGAGGAACCCCAAGTACCCGAGTGGTTACAGAGGCAGTTGAAGCAGAAGAATCCCACCTTGAAGGATCCCAAGGCAAGGCTGGAAGCTATCATGGCCAAAGCGCAAGTAAGCACCAAAAAGAGGGAAAAGAAACCAAGGGTCAGATCAAAGATAACCATGGATGCCTTAGGATCAAGGGTGGTGCAGATAGCAACACCGGTGGTTGGAGAGTAGGGTATAGTTTATAACATCTCCGCCATTGACTTGGGAGTGGCCACGAGGGAGAAAAAGGTTGATCACCTCCAGGAGTCGGTCGCCATAGTGATACACCTTATCTAACAGGATAAGATCTCAAAGGAAGAATTAAAGGAGCAAGTGGTTGATCTAACAGCCTACATTCAGCAATGTTCATCCCCGGATGAGCAACTCACGACGTCATCTACCCCGCCTCAGCTGCTATCCCAGGAGCAGATTAATAAGTTAGAAAAGAGAAGGAACCTAGACAAGACTACGAAAAATTGATTCCGACAGGTCTTAGAAATGGGAAACACGGGCATCAATTTGGTTGTCCGGACAGCAAACAAGTTCCTCGAAGTGCAAAGGACCCTTGAGGGTACAAGGCAGGTCTGTGAAGAGTTCCCAAGGAAATAAGAGGCAACTTATCCAAAGATCGAGGCCATACTCGCGTTGCCAGGCGAGGTCTGGGAGAAGGACTTGGCCTTCAAGGATGATGACCACTGGTTAGTAGATGTCTGGAAGCGAGATTTCAATCACAGGGGGAAAAGGCTCGAGCATATCATTGAGCGGATAGTGCTAGACATTGAATTGGCAAGGGATTCCCGAGAGGAATGCTCTCAGTACATCAAATTAATGATGGGGTATGAGCCGCCCGCAGTCAAGATCAATCCAGAGAACATAAGGTCCCACTTCTGGAAAATCATGGAAGATGGGATGTCAGTTGAAGTCACCGTGGACTTCATGAGTTTTGCAGCCCATGCCTTCGCACAGTCAGAGCTTTTCAGGGATAATGTAGCCAAATATGAAGAGGACTGGAAGAAACTTGTCACCAATTCCCAGGAATGGAGCTATCAAGTGCTGCGATCGAACATCATGGAGATGGATAAGCTCCAACCACTGATCCTAAACTTCGTAGAGTATGGAGTGCTGAAGAAGTGTGAAGGCAACCCTATTATCGACGAAGAATTCCTCAAAGAATAGCTACAACAAAGGGCAAATGGCTAAAGGACGAAATTGCTACAGTGGTGTCACTAGAAGATGAAACAGGGAAAAGGACAAAAGTGAATTTGTAAATGTAATATATTTAGGGGTAGGTGAAACCCTATTGTAGAATGAATATTGGCCACACAATAGAATTGAATCTTGGCCACTCATTTTGTTTTTTGAAAACTATAAATAGGGCTCTCCTCCTCTCATTTTGAGAGAGTTAAGTTGTTGTAAAGACATGCTGCTGAAAATATAATAGAAAATACAGTCATTTTCTAGTGTATTTCTGGATTTCTCCACATGTTTCATGATTCTTCTCCATTTAGCTAGAACTTTGCTTCAAGTTACTTTACTATTTTAGTATCCTTATATTGACTTTGGTAGAGTTAGTATGTTGTCTCTGGTTTTTAAGATTGCTACTGTGTGTATGCTTTCCTTGTCCATACTTTTGGTCATTTGCTGATGGTATATGACTATGCAAAGTTAGCCTGGACTTTAATTTCATTGCTGCTCATTAAACTTTATCTTTATTCACATTTACATGGCGAATGAATGATGAATATTTGCAGTCCCTAGAAGATAGCATAGATTTCATGATATTGTGAGAATCTTGATTTAGTGAAATTCTATTTAGGGAAACTGTCCACAGCAGGAACCTCCATGATCACTGTTTATCAATAGTTGCAGGTCTAGGAAAAATCTTCCTTCCTCGCCCCTCTTTTTCCTTTTTTTGGAAACAACTCGTGCTAAGGTTCGTTGCACATTGTAAAGCCAAATCCGACGAAACAATGGAGTCCAAGACTATTGTTTGAACCTGCAACAAGGTACAGTAATTCCATATCCACAAAACTCCATTCATTGACCCAATTCTTCTACAACTTTGACCACATAATACCGCCTTGTGATTCCAGCAAAATCACATCAAACAACTGATATGTTCCAAGCTTTGTCAAGACCTGACATTCGAGAGACCTTGGGATAGTGTTCTGCAATTTGATTGTGGAAGATTCTCTTTCAAGAGAGGTAATACACCTACGTATTGCCTGTGTTGTGAAGTGCATAAAAACACCATCAACAGAACCCATATCACACAAGAGGTGATAAAAGGAATCCATTCTCAAGGAGGAGAACCCATAAAACGATATGTAGATGCAATAAATAGGGGATATGGAATCCGTAGATGCTCATGAGGACAAGTAAAGGGAGATAGAGCAGCAAGGTTTAAGGAAGCCAAATGGAGAGAGGTATAGAGCTACAAGGGCCAAGAGTGTTATTGTAATGAGCTTGTGAAATCTTGACAGTGTTACAAAGGGTGGTGCCAAGAAGCAGAAGAGGAAGCTAGCAGTTGGAATGAAGTTAGAAGAACTTAGAACAAGCAATGGAATTGAGAAGATAGCATTAAAAGAGAGAAGAGAATAAAAAAGAAGCTTCCCGAGCCATTATAAGGTGACCCGAGTCGTTACCACCAACAAAAGAGGTTGACAAGTGGAAAACATGCTTGAAGGTGGTTGTTTGAACGCTGAAATTTCATAGGACACTAGTGTGCTGCATAGACATCTACATGTCGTGCTAGTGTCTGGACATGTCATGCTAGAAAAAGACACGAGCAAGAAAAGCATAAGGTTTGATCCAAAGCTGACACACGAAGGTAGCTGTTGAAAAGAGGTGTTGGAGAATCTTGAGAAGGGAAAAAGGTTGATGTAGGGGTTAAAGTGAGCCTACACAAGATGCTAAGGAAGTGGACACGAAAGTAGACACAAGAATGTATGTGAAATTGCAAGGGGTGTGATTTTACAATTATACATTTTTCCCCCATTTTAGTGGGCATATGAATATACACTAATATGCACGCTAAAGGAAATCTACTAAAAATAAATAACATCGTATGCCAAAAGGACACTATAGAGGAAGAAGATAACTCTTCAAACCATGAAAGCATGCCTTGAGGCTGAAGAATTGCAAAATAGATGCATTAGACAAGAAAAACTTGCACCAGACAAAAGTGTTAGAACATAAAAAGCTAAAGCATCTGAGTTAGCGAAGTGAAAAAGACCTTGATGTAAAAGGTTGTCTCAATACTATGTGTCATCCCCAGATTAAAAAACTACACATAGAAGAATTCTAAGATGAAGAAAGGATGAGAATATACGTAGGATGAAGAAGATGTAGATCTTCGATCTGGTATATACAAAAGAGAAGGAACATAGTTTAAGAATTTAAGCACCTTACAGGCCTACAGACCTGCAAGGAAGGTGTCCTCCAAGATCTCTCACATGGAGGAAACCAAAGGAAGGGGACTTCACAGAGTTAAGAAGTGGCTTCACAAGAACACCTACAAAGTGACATGTTTACTCACAGATAGAACATGTCATAAAGCAGCCAAGCATGCAAGTAGGTAGACAGTCACACAAACCATCAATAAATTAGGAATCTTTCAAAGGGGTCCTTCAGGAACCCTTCAAAATGAGAGGGGTTCACTCAAGGGACGTGTTGTTTGAAAATCGAGGTCTTGTCAGGTTGCCCCCAAGCTAGACACCGTAGAATTCATTTGAGATAAAAGATTTCAAAAGGGGTCCCTCGAGAACCCTTCAAGAGGAAAGGGGGTCCACTCAAGGGATGTTTCATTTTAAATACATAGAGAAGAAAGGGGGTCCTTAAGAAGGATGCACATCTCTAGAATATTTTATCGCTGCCCCTAGCATACAGGGGAGGAGAACCATGCAAGATACTTAGAACATGCAGGATAGAGGCAAATCTGAATATCACTTGTCACTTGAAGAAGAGGTAGGTGCATCAACAAACAAATGATTAATGGCACCTGAATCAAGAATTTTTTGTATTTTATCCTTCAAGGCCCTACATTCACTAGTGGAATGGTCAAGCACTCAATGGTATGCACAGAAAGAGTTCATTGCTTTATCATGCTCATGAGACTTCTTGAATGTAGGAGGAAGAGTAATTAAGTGAGCTTTTAGAAGCTGCAACAAAATATGTGTAGACACTAAAAATTGTCCCAGGCTTGCGATTTCTAAATTCTCCATCATTTCCCCTTTTATTTTTGATAATTAAATAGTTTTAATTATTTAATTATTTTCTAAAGTCATAATTCTTCTATTAATTAAATAATTTTAATTATTTAATTAATTCATTTTTTTCAATCTTTATTCCTCCTTGATTAATTAAATAAATTTTATTTATTGAATTACGTCAATAATTAAGTCCTCTTCTTTCTAAAATTAAATAAATTCTTATTTACTTAATTTTTGTCCACTTTCCACTATAATTAAATAATTATTTTTAAATATTTAATTATTCATCAGCATTTTCTCTCCTAAATTAAATAAATTTTATTTATTTAATTTGGTCCATTCTCTTGAATTTTGAATTAAATCATTATTTAATTCAAAATGATTCCTTTTGTCACATTCCTTTATAATTAAATAATTAAATAATTATTTAAATATTCATTGGCCACCTAAATTAAATAATTTTTATTATTTAATTTCTCCTATCACCTCTTTATCCGTGCCAATCTTATCTTCCACATAAAATCTTATCTCTTGACATCTCATTTAATCCTAGACCTTGATTGAATTATCTCATAATTCAATCTCAACCCTTCATCCTTATCATTTTCCCTAATTTAGCCCTAACCCTATTTCATACTACAAATTTCAATCTTGGCCATTAATTAAGACATATTATTGGCATCCAATCTCAACCATTCATTCAAATTTATTTTTTTCTATAAAAGACCTTACCCTTATCATTTTCATGATCTGCACATATTATGCAAGTATATGCTCCTAGTGTGAGACAACAATCTTCAATATTTTGCTAGTCACTTGTCATAGGTTTATTATTGCACACTCAAATATGAGAGCGATTATCATATTTAAGAAAAATGGAGAAGTGCAATGGAGGTGAATCAATGGTGGCATGAAGATTTGGTAATATTGTTTTATGCTTTATGTCTTTATGCTCATTTGTGCTTCATTGTTTATTAGGGTTTGATTTATATGCTTTATTGTATTAACATTAATAATTTTTTCCCTAATTACATTGGTGAACCTAAAATATTTTCACAAATTTTGAGGAATTTTGGAGTTGGATCCTTTTTGTTGCAGGTTTTGTTAGCTTTTTGTTGTAGGTTTTGCATCATTTTGGGACAAAACCCTAGTTTTCAAAGATTCGACCATATCTCTCAAACGACTATGTTTTTTTCTCACATATATTTTTCTATAGGTTGGAGACAATATCAAGAGATTCCAATTTGAAAATCAGATTTATTGGAGTTGTTTTGAATTTGTTATAATTTTTTTGTTATTTTTCATGAAAAATCAATTTTGAGAGCACATTAGCAAAATTTTCATATATTTTTATATTTTGGGAAATCTCTCTAAATTCTAATAGGGGTCTATTCTTTATATCTTTAATTTGGATGAAAAAGAATTAAACAAAAAATAGATCTTTGAAAATTAGGGTTTTAAAAAGATTTATTTATATCTAACAAATGGTTGCAAATCTTCTCACTACAATTTTTGATTACTCAAAAGGAGTTTGACCAAGGAAAACCCCTAATCTCTAATCCTAACCTTTGTCTCCTCTTTGCATGTGTGATTTGCAGATTTAGGTATTTTGCAGGTGGAAAATCATTCAACAACTCATCCAAGCTCTGTAAGGTTGGAGAAACTTAGTTGAATCTTGGAAGACTTCCATAGATCAAATTTTGCATTTTCGAGACCAGACACCTAGAAAAGCAGAAAATACAAATATAAGGCTCCATATTCCACTTTCAGATTCTCAAAAACCCGAAAGAGAACTAGGTCGCCCATAATGGTGACCTTGTCCCTCTAAGCATTTTTTTTGGGGATTTTCACATTTTTGGACACTCATTTGGTAGAAACAGACTTCAGACTAGTTTTCGATAATCTGGGAGTAGGTCACCCAAGCTGGCACAAGTGTCCCTACCAACTTTTGCAACATTTTTAGCAACATTCTAGACCTCCATCAGATCCTCCTTCAAATCCTAAGTGCACTCATTCTATCTCTTTCATTTTTGTATAGTTTAGTGTACATTCTTAGATAATTTTGTATATGCTTGCATATCATTATGTGTATTCAAACATAGTTGCATTCTTAGGTTTTACATTAGCATTTAGTTTCTATTTTCCATTTACAGCATTTAGGGCACTCCACACACATCACATTAAGCCCCTAACTCCCCCTTTGAATGAACCTACCAAAAAACATATCATTAAGTGGAAAGAGACCCATTTCCTAAACCAAGTGCTCCTAGGTGAAAAGTCCTAGGGGCCTAATAAAGGGAATCCTCTTTCCCTTTTTTTCATATGCATTATTTTTGGTGGTTCATTTTGGTGAACCCAATGTTCTTTCACCCTTCCTTTCTGATTTAGATTCCTTCTCCATCCTAGGTTTGCATTGGATTACATCTTGCATTGTTTCCATTGCATTCTAGGGTTTCACATTTTTGTATGCGTGAAATTGTATATATTTTAAATTCTTACATCAAAAATCAGTGTCATTCATCCAAAATTTGCACCTACCTTTATTCCTCTAGTCATCCCACCTCATACCCATCCAAAACAACTACAATTTTTTTGGAATTTTGAAAAAAATCCTAACTGGATCTAATTCGCCATTCTGGGTGACTTAATATTCTTTCAGGATTTTGTCTCTAGAACCCTAAGGTCGGCCTGTATGGTGCTATTTCAAGAAAATTAGGGCATAACTTGTATAAATATGCCTAAAAAACCTAATTTCTCATAAGATGCACCACTCATTTCTCCTCACTCCTCTTCTCCTCTCCTCCTCAAGAAAACTAGGGTTTGAGTATTCTAAGTCACCAAGGAATCTCTCTCAAGGAGCATCCAAGGGCTGAACCTCCATTGCTACAACTCAAGATCAATCATCAAGGCAAGGGAACAACTCCATCTCTCCTTTGTTTCATGCTTCACTTCCTTATCTTTTCATCATTTGGTTTTATTACTCAAAAGGGGTTTGACCAAGGCAAACCCGTAATCTCTAACCCTAACCTTTGTCTCCTCTTTGCATGTGTGATTTGTAGATTTAGGTATTTTGTAGGTTGAAAATCATTAAAAAACTCATCCAATCTCTCTAAATTTTGAGCTACCTTAGTTGAAGCTTGGAAGATTTCCATAGATCATATTCTGCATTTTTGGGACCAGACACCTAGAAGAGCAGAAAATACAAACAGAAGGCTCCAGATTTCACTTTCAGGTTTTCAAAAACCCAAAAGAGGACTAGGTCACCCATAATGGTGACCTTGTCCCTCTGAGCATGTTTTTTGGGGATTTTCACATTTTTGGACACTCATTTGGTAGAAACAGACTTCAGACTAGTTTTTGGGAATCTGGGACTAGGTCACATAGACTGGCACAAGTGTCCCTATCGACTTCTGCAACATTTTCAACAGCATTCCAGACCTCCATCAGATCCTCCTTCAAATCCCAGGTGCACTCATTCTATCTCTTTCATTTTTGTATAGTTTAGTGTACATTATATTCATAAAACTTTGCATTAATAATGTAGACAATATTCATAAAAATTTTCATATACAATGTTTATATTCATAAAACTTTGCATTAGTTTGTTAAAAGTACTTTTCCTTTTAGCATGTATATTATTTACATTCTTAAAGCTTAGCATATGCTGGATAAAATGTTTTGTCTCATTGCATATACATTGTTTATATTGCTGAAACATTGCATACAATGGTTACATGTAAATTTCATTTTTATTCAAAGAATGTTAGTAGCTTACATAATTAGACATGTTAAGAAAAATTTAATCTCCCTTCCCTATGAGCATGTTGTAGTAGACGAAGAAACAACCTTGGACATTCCTAGCAATCATGTTAGTTCTTCTCCTAATATCTCTCCTCTTAGTGATGAAGATATTTTGTTAGAAGAACCAATTAATGAGAGTTATGAGAATTCTAGTTGTTTCTCTCCTCCTACCTCTCTTGGTGGACAAGTCCTTACCAACCAAGACAACACAAACATGGCTAATCATGACACTAACAATTTATTTTCTCCTTGTTGTGATGAAAATACTTTTTTATTAGAAGACATAATTAGTGAAGGTCATGAATATTTTAGTTGTCCCCCTTCACCTAAAACCATCCTTATGGAGCATAACCATCCCATCTTTAATCCTTCCCCTATTTTTGATGAGGTCATTTTTGAAGAACTAACCTTTGATTCTCTCGAACCGTTGGTTTGTATTTCTCCTAAAACCCCTCCTCTTAGGGAATACATCACGATTCTCAATAAGGATAACCATAACATTAATAATATTACATCCTTAGAAGGACATAAAGAGACACCCTTGGCCTCTTCCTTGCTCAAGGATGTTAATATTATTCAACCTCAACTCATCCTCTACCCCCCTTCCACCAAACCCAAACCTGAATTCATCCTTTACCCACCTACTCTTAATGTGTTGCAGCAACCGAGTCAAGATATCATTGCTCATACACATTACACCTACAACAACCCACGTTCCCAACCATCACCCTCCACTCCTTTACCTTTACCTAATCGCATTCTTCTTGCTGCCCCTCACCTCAATTCCCTACTTAGGGAGTATGACCTTGTTGACCAACTGAGGAATACTCCCACAAAAATCTATTTATGGGAGCTCATTCAAGTCTCTCCTCACTATCACAACATGATGCAAGAAACACTACAAGTTCCTATCCCTTACAATGAGCCATCAAATGACATAGAAACTATTATTCATAGAATAAATGTTGGTATTGTTTTTCACCAAAGTGAGCTCCCTCCTTTGGTTCTACAAAAATAAAATGATGCTTTCATGATAATCTCTCAATAAAAAACAAAAGGGATAAAGAGAACTCTTGTAGATACAGGATTTTCCCTTAATGTGTGTAGTGTGATCCTTTTGGATAGGCTTGGCATAGATAGATCCCACATCCAACCTGATTCTCTCTCTATCAGAGGATTCAACATGTCACTAAGAAACCGCTCGGTGTGATTACTATCCCTCTTACAATTGGAATGGCCACATTAGACACTACAATTCATGTTATGCCTTGGGAGGTTTCATACAATCTTCTCTTAGGAAGACCATGGATTCATGTTATGAATGGAGTGCCTTCCACTCTTCATCAAAAGATGAAGTACATCTTTAATAACAAAGTGTACACACTTGATGCCGATCCTGAACCAAATAGTTACTTAAACATTGAAAAATCCAAAGAGACTTATTTCCACACCTTAACACCAACCACCCAAGTGGAACCCATAACGTACAACATCTTGATCCAAACACCAAGCTCTTAGATGATGACTAGGGTTCCTTAGATTTCACCCCTCCCTTAATGGGAGAATCCAAGGCCATAAACTAAGACTCTCCAAAGTGAAACACAGTCTTGTCCACACAAGACTCGATTGATTCCTTGCAAGCATCCACCTCGACCACTCTAGACAAAGAAGCCAATAAGGAACCATCACCCGATCCGAAAAAGCTGAAAAAGATTTATGGTAAAGGTTTTGATCTCATGAAACAACTTGGATATAGTGGAAAAGGTTGTGGTTCTAATGAACAAGGTATTTGGAACCCTATCGAGCCTGTCATGCAAATATCTCATCATGGTCTTAGTTATTTTCCTTTAATTTGCATCATCAAGCCTTCCTCTCACACCAATCCTATCTCAACCCACCCTTCTACCCCAACCTTCACAAGTGATCCTTTAAAACCACCAAAGGACTCTTTTCTTAATGCCCATATCATCTTGCAACCCACCACCGATTTATATTTTACACACTCCTCTAAAGGAGTATACAAAATCTCATAATCCATAGCACCTTATGTAGGTATGACATCTTATACTAAGCAAGACCCTTCCTTGTCACAACCCAAAGGATCACCTTCTACCCTCGATCAAGAGGGTATCTTGTTGAGACTCCTCCAAGATCACTTGCTCTCCCTTCCTCCTAGAACTCAAAAGAAATGTTGAAACAAACATTCCTTTTTTGCTTACCACCAAGTTCATGGTCATCACACTAATACATGTAAGGCCTTGAGAAACAAAATTCAACATCTTAAGGCGTTAGGTGTTCTTCCATCTATGGAGGCACCTACTCCCTCTAATTGATACCAAATTTTCCCTCTCCCTTGCATCCAATCAGTCCCGTCGGCTCACTCTTTCCTGCACTCAGTGGGGGCAAGAGGTTGGTTAGCCTTTTTCCCTCGTATGTCACTTGTCATTAACCTTTCATGAACATATAAGAGCAAGTTTGGGATGGGGATGACATCATTTCTTAAGTTGACTCACATGTGACATACACTCCTCTTCATGACACAACTTATCATAAACATATGACTTGGCATAGGGGTTTCGAAACAAGCTCTCATGTCCTCTTCCTCCTCTTCTACTTTAAATAAATTTCTAATAGAATGGTGTGTAGCAATTCCTTTAAAGTGGGGGCATACATCATCACTCACATTTTCATTGTGCAATCTTCCTTTTTCTTGCGATTCCTTCTCTTGAAAATATTACAGACAATGTTACTCAGGATGAGACATATGCATTTTTTCCTCTTTTGCATACAAGATGATCCCTTACCTCTCTTGGATACAACATGAGTACATTTGCACCTTGCCTCTCTTGGAAACATTACACATAATTTTCCTTAAGATGAGACATTGCATGAACAAAATCAAAATCCCTTTGAACAACATCACTTTCTTTTGTAGGGTATAAGCGGGAAGCCCAACAAGTGGTGCGACTTTCCCCATAGCCACCTTTGTGAGTACATACAAACCATGTGTATGTTTCTCACCTTCTGGGACAACTCACCCCGTAGATGACCTAATGTTCTATGGCCCTACAATGAGCACATCTTTTTCACCCTTTCTCTTCATTTCAAATCTTGTCATTGCATGATCATGTATCTCGTTTTGTTGCATGGTGTTCACTCTTGAATGTGTCCTTGGCATTGATGTCTTCTTGACTTAGAATCTCAAATCCTTGGGGGCTTGACCACCTCATTCATATTTCTCATACTTCTTCTTTGTCATTCTTTGTCATCTCCATTGGGCTACTTTAGTGTGAGTTTGAAGCAAGTTCATACTCTCACTAAAGTGGGGGCTAAATGTGTCGCCAAAAGTGTAGATGTTGACACTTTTCGCTCATTTGGACCTTTGCCTATGGATTTTGGACCTTTTCAACCTCTTTTTACCTCTTTTCAAGCCTTGTGCCAAAGTGTTGTAAGGTGTTGTAAAACATTTTCATGCTTTCCTAGTCTTTTCATCACTTAATCAACCTCTTATTATGCTATAATGACCCCTTAATACACATACATGACTTATTTTAGTGTGTTTTATGAATATAATCCCGAAAAGAATCAATAACCACATGTTAATTCCTGATAAGCAATGAAAAATGCCCAGGTGGACTAGGTCGCCACCTTGGGCGACCTAGTCCCATGTGGCATAAATTTCAAAATAAACTTAATATTCTTTCAGGATTTTGTCTTTTAAACCTTAAGGTCGCCCTATATAGTGCTATTTAAAGAAAATTAGGGTATAAATTGTATAAATAAGCCTAGAAACCCTAATTTCTCATAAGATGCACCACTCATTTCTCCTCTCATCCCTCATCTCCTCTCCTCCTCAAGAAAACTAGGGTTTGAGTATTCTAATTCACCAAGGAATCTCTCTTAAGGAGCATCCAAGGGCTGAAACTCCATTGCTACAACTCAAGATCAATCATCAAGGCAAGTTAAAAACTCCATATCTCCTTTTTTCATGCTTCACTTCCTTATCTTTTCATCATTTGGTTTGATTACTCAAAAGGGGTTTGACCAACAGAACTCCATAATCTTTAACCCTAACCTTTGTCTCCTATTTGCATGTGTGATTTGTAGATTTAGGTATTTTCCAGGTGGAAGATCATTCAAAAACTCATCCAAGCTCTCCGAGGTTGGATAAACCTTAGTTGAAGCTTGGAAGACTTCCATAGATCAGATTCTGCATTTTTAGGACCAAACACCTAGAGAGCAGAAAATATAGACAAAAGGCTCCAGATTCCACTTTCAGATTCTCAAAAACCTAGAAGACGACTAGGTCACCCATAATAGTGACCTTTTCCCTCTAAGCATTCTTTTTGGGGGTTTACAAATTTATGGACACTCATTTGGCAGAAATAGACTCTGAACCATTTTTCAAGAATTTGGGAGTAGGTCGCCGAGATTGGCACAAGTATCGCCATCAACTTCTGCAACATTTTTAGTAGCAATCCAAACCTCCATCAGATACTCCTTCAATTACCAGGTGCACTCATTCTATCTCTTTAATTTTGAGATATTTTAGTGCACACTATTAGATCATTTTGTATATGCTTGCATATCATTATGTGTATTCAAACATAGTTGCATTCTAGGTTTTATATTAGCATTCAATTTTCATTTCTCATTTCCAACATTTAGGGCACTCCACACATGTCACATTAAGCCCCTAACTCCCCCTTTGAATGAACCTACCCAAAAATCATATCATTAAGTGGAAAGTGAGCCAGTTCCTAAACCAAGTGCTCCTAGGTGAAAAACCCTAGGGGCCTAATAAAGGGAATCCTCTTTCCATTTTTTTCATATGCATTATTTTTGGTGGTTCAAATCCTATGTGTCACCTATATGATTATATAAACCTCATCCATGCACATATCATGTTACCCCTTCATCAACTTATCACACCTCTTCTAATGTCAAACCATATCCATATCAATCCACCTCTCAACAACCATTGTCCTATGCAACCCCTCCATCATTATCACAACAACAAATCATAACACAACAAGTCCAAACACCATTTCTACCATAATCCTATGTGTCACCTTCATCATCATTCCAACCTAGCCCATATACCTATCATGTCAATGCCACATCAACATACCACCCATATCACAAAAAGGACATAGGAGACTAAGTCCACCTAAGCAAAAAAATCAAGAGCCTTTCAATTCTCATGTTCCATTTGATAAGGGGAACACCAATCTAGTTCATGCACCCTATAACTCTATCATACCAACATCCAATCAAATGCCTATCCCTAAGCCACCACGTCCCAGTCCTAATCCATTGGCATATCCACCTTCTAACCCATCAAATTCTTCATTAACCACACCATCATCTAATCCTCCATCAAATCTACAACCTAAATTCAAAAATTTCAAAAGTAAACCTAGATAGCATTACCCAAATCCACCCATCCACCTACAAAGGATGTGACCCAAGGGCTACTAGCAGGGAATCAAACATCACCACAACATACAACTCATATGTTTGAACCTACCAAAGAGTCTTCAAACACCATGCCCATTCTTACAACCCCATCATGTAGTCTCCCCCTTGAGCCCATTCACGAGTCTCCTCGACTGAGCACAAGTCATCCTCCATCATGTCTCCATGTTGTTGACCATCTAGAACATGTTAAGCCTATTCAAGCAACCCACAAGGTATGTAAAGAGCATTATCCTAAGCATGTGGAAACATCAAACCCTAATCCTAATCACGATCAAGCCACTTTCATCCAACCTATCCATAACCTATATATTTTCTATGATCAATATGATATCCATAATGATGAAGAACCTATCCATGAGAAACTTGATCCTATACCCATCCATGAGCAAGATATTCCAAAGGCACCTTCACCTATTCCTATCCATGATCCATAAACATCCACTCCCCTTGATGAGACATATGCCTCCCAAGCACACATAGAAGATCAAAAAAATACCTTGGATCTAAGTGAGCACAATGATAATCAACATCCTAATGATCCTCCATCACTCACTATCGACCCCATTGCAAGTCCTCCATCATATCCTATTGGTCTTTCCACCCTCATTCATGAATTTTCCTTCTTAGAACAACAACAACCATTATCTTCCCTTGCTTCATTTTCTCCATCCAACAACGAACTCATGTCTAGTGTTCTACCTACAACTAGTCCCATTGTCCATTGCATACTCCAAAACATGAACCACCAAGGTAAACATTTAGACCTTCATGAACAAGGTATTTTGGATCCCATCCATGCCAAAGTCTCTCCACGCTCTTATGGCCTTGGATATAAACCCCAAGGACACCAATCTCAAGATGTTGGTATTTCCTCCATGCATCCTAAGTCCACTTTCTATCATGAATCCTATCATACACCTAAAACATATGTTGCCATCTCTCCTCCATCATCCTACAAATGTCAAAATCATGTGACCATACACCTTCCACCATCCACTTTGCCACCATTTCTTTCAACTCCTAATATCCCTCCATCTAATCTAACTCTGTTACTCCCAACACCTAATATCCCTACCATCCAATTCTCTTATCCATTTGTCCATAAATATCCTAACATTCTTAATCATGACCAACAAATTCACACACTGTCTAAACATGAAGCTTCCACTCATTCCACCTATCCCATGGGACTCAAAAGAAATAATTTCAATGCCTCTACCTATAAAGTAAAAAATCCTTATGCCTTAGGGCAACAATGCAAAGAATCAAAGCAAAATACATTCAAAAAGTTATATAAGCCCATACCTCCAAAAGTAAAGGCCAAAACTAAAATGGTTTGGGTCCCTAAGAAAAAGGAAAGAAATTCAAATGAGGCATCTACATCACAAAAATCCCAACCATCCCCTTCCATCCAAAATGCACATTCTATCCAAAAATTACAAAAATCCCACAAGCCAAACAAAAATAAAAAAAATACTAAGTCTATGTGGGTACCTAAAGCACTTCATCACCCATATCCTAAGCAAACATCTGCATTGCTTCCTACACTCTGTCCGCATCAAAAGCTTTAGCGTTTATCACAGTCTGTGCAACCATTGGTCATGGTTCCCTTCCATTTCACAAGAATTCCACATACCTCCATCTCCTCACCCTTCACTAATTATCCTACATATCTCCACCACCACCTTCCTATGGTTCATGCTTTTGGCTAATCCTCCCCATTCATCTTTTGTATAATTCCTATATAATCCCTATCATAATCCACCATCTTCCCTACATAATTTGCATCATAATCCACTATTTTCCTCCATAATCCACATCATAATCTATCATCTACCTACTCCATCTCCCTTTCATGTCATCCTTTACCAAAATATATGAGAATAATGACATTGTTGGGATATGGCTTGTAAGTTTTGTCATTAATGGCAACCTAAGTCATGCATTTGATCTTCAGTATAGTTTTGGTTTACACCGGCAGAACAAAGTAAAGAACAGGGCATCCGATTAAAGACAAAAATGTTGATCTAAATACCTCATCGGACTATTATTCTGAGTTGTGGATTCTGAAGAGTTTTTTTTAATGTTTTTATTGCCTTATTCAAGAAGTATACTGATGCGCATTCACTGGTATGTGATCTAGGAGATCTGGTACATTAATTTGTTGGTTATCTGTGCTAGAAGGCCAACCTAGCGAATATAGTAATCATGGATGTATAAGGATTAATTAATTAAATGTTTTCATGCTCGATTATGTTTGTTTGGGTCCTCTCTTTGTCTTAACCAAATTTGGAGGATATGCATAATGAATTAGTGGTGGATCTGGCCGACAGTTGTAAAGAAATTTATGTTTTATCAAGTCCACATGTGAATGTTCGAATCCTTGATAGTGGATATATATATATGAGATCGGTTTTATCATATTGACATGGATGTAGATAAGTGAGTGAGCATAGTGAATGTGTGGTGCAAAATTCAGCAGAGTAATAGTGTGAATTTGTTTATGTGCAATGCGAAGAGCAGAAAAATGTAGAGTAGAGCAGAGCGAAGTGCAAAGTCAGAAAAGGGATCCAAAATCTAATCTATGAGCTTCACCAGAACTGTAACCTGGCATGAATAGATGCTACTATCTCAGTTCATCCTTCAAATGGTTTTATTCTAAATTTTTTTAAGGAAGTGAGCCTTCCCTTATGAGCAGTGAGCTCTAGGCAGTGCGCCTGAATGTAAGTGCAAATTCTCCTTTGTAAAACATTATTTGAGTACTCAAATTGTGGATTAACCTCCACCGTGGTTTTTCCCCTAATAGAGTTTCCACACAAAAAATATTTGTGTTATGGTGTTATGAATGTTTCCTTTGAATGATTGCATCTTTATTTTAATATAATATCATAATGGCTTGAGTTTTAGATTAATGAAGCTAAGATTTGTTGAACACTGATTCACCCCCCCCTCTCAGTGTTCCTTTGAGTCCAACAATTGGTATCAGAGAATCTGGTTCCTCAAAAGAAGTTTAGTAGATTGAGGTGGATCTTGGAATGTGATGGACTCTAGTAGTCTTTAGCAACAAATTTTGGTGGTACTTGATGACCTTGATCAGTCTAAAGAAGAAGTCAAGGAATTGAAAGAAAATCTTAAGAGTGTTAAGAAATTCATTCAATCATTGAAGGATCAGATTGTTAAATCCAGGGAGAAAAGGAAGGATCTCTATGATCAGATCAAGCAACAAGAGATTGAAAACATGGATGATGCTCACCTAAATCATACCTTGAAGGAAATAATTGAATAATTTGAAAAGCTTGTGAGAGAAAATGTTACCCTAAAGCATGAGATGGAATCTATGGTGATGAAGTTGACTAAAGAGATTGAAGAAAGGAAGAAGAATGGGGAGAATATAGCTCAGTCCTTAAAAGAGAAATTTGATGAACACAAAAGATTGAATGAAGAATTCACTCAACTGGAAAGAGAACTGCAATGATTGAGAAATAATGAAGAAGAACTTGGTAAGTAGATTGTTATCCTCAGAAATGAACTTACCACTGCAAATGAATATACGAAGAAGTTTAAGATTAGTTCAATGAAGCTTGATGAGCTAACTCAAGGACAAAAGAGTGGAAATAATAAGAGAGGTCTTGGATATGAAAAAGGAGAAAATTATAGACTCGGACAGAAGAATTTAAGACAAGGAAACCTGATGAACAAAGGTGGAAGGTATCCTGTAAGACAACCTAATGCTCAAAAATTTAATGGATATTGTTTTGCTTGCAATAAATTTGGCCATATGGCTACTCAGTGTTGAAGTAATATGAAATCAAGAGATTCATCATTTTCTGGTCAGTGTTTCAAATGCAAAGAGTTTGGTCATAAATCAAATGAATAAAGAAATGTGTCAAACTACTCTGTCAATAGAAAGAATGTTGAATGCTACACATGTGGAAGAATTGGACATATTGCTAATTGATGCAGATCAAGAAGAAATCAATGGAATGATTGGTCTGGAAAAAGAAGTATTGTGTGCTATAATTGCAATAAATATGGTTACATTGCAAGATTTTGTAGAAACAAAAATGTGGATAGAAGAGGTCTGGTATATAGGGGCAGAAATATACAGGAAGATGATAAAGGAAAAGAAAAAGTGACTGCAGATGAGATAAGAGATGAGATGAAGAAGACATGGGTAAGGAAGAATGATTTTGATGCTGGAAATGGTTCTGCACCAAAACTTGCTTCTGGTAATTCTTTCGTTAATTGATTTCAGGCCACTGGCCTAGGGGGATTTTTTCAAGAAAATATTTCCTCCCATGTCTGTGGATGGTACCAAAATGCGAAGAATGGTCAAGAAGGCATATTTATGATATCCAGAGTTTTTGGAGAACTTTCACAAGGAAATTCAGAGAATTCATAGGTGTGCAAAAGAATTTTTCTATCACTATCTAAGAAAACAAAGCACCCGGAAAACTTAGGGAAAATGCATTTATTACAAGTGTACGAGCTATAAAAGTCAAGCTGGAATCATCATTTCTCACTTTGCATTGAAGAAGAAAAGAATGAAAGAACTCGATAGAAGAATTTTGAAGCAAATAAGTTGATTCTCCTTTGAAACTTGAAATCTATCAAGTATTTCAATTGTCTTTAGAATTTTCATATAATTTGGTGTGCAGTTGTTAAATAAAAGTACAAAAAATAAAATGGAACAAATCAAAGGGTCAATCATTCTAGACAAATACAACAGTGGAAAGATTAGTTCCATGAGGAATCTATTATTACCCATTGAATTGAAGCAACTAAGAGAAGCCAAACATAGTAATTTGGATATTTGGAATGAGTTTCCATACTTTGCGAACACGGAATTTGTCAAATTCATCTTGGGCAGATTACATGATAATAGTTTAACTTTGGACAAACCCTACATCATTTCAAAGGAGGTAATTGAGAATTTGACTGGATTATGGAAAATCAGAGATATACCAAGGAAGAAATCCATCTGAAACAAGGAAGTTGAAACCCTAACTGAAATAATCAAAGATTAGAGGGCACTGATAATTGTGATAATCAAGAATCTTGTTACAAAGTACATTGTGCATGGAATTTCATATAAAGTCTTTTTCAGAAACCGAGAAGAAGCGACCTCAACTAGCATAGTCTACATTTCTCACAAGATGGTAATTGAAGGTCAGGACTTTGACCTGTGTGGATTGATAAAGGATCAACTAATGGAGAATGTACAACTACAAAAGAAATAGACTAACCTTTCAGGTTCGGTACTTTGATTATATGCTTAGTAATGTCTTTCTTGAATTGTTTGCCAAAAATCGACAATGTGGTGTGGAAAACAAACGAACCCATTTGTAGACAAATATACTCATATTATAGGAGCTTGGCTGATTGGGATCTAGAATTTGAAAATTTCTTTAAGAATGTGCTTGGAAAGTGTGGCTCGGTCAATATTTCCCTTTCGGTAAGAACAATTGAAGTTGGTTCCTCTTCCGATGGCATGGAGAAAAAGCATAAAAGAGAAAAATAAATTGTTGAATACGGCTCTGTGGAATGCAAAGTTCCTAGAATTGAGGGAAAAGGTAAAGAAAAGGAAATTATGGATATTCCAGATGAGGAATTTGATGAAGAAACTGAGGATCCATGGAGAAATGAATCAGAACCAAAAAAATCTAGTGAGAAATAAGATGAACTGACAAAGGAGAAGCTACAACAACTTATTTAGGAAGAAGGTGGAATGTAGAAAATCGCCAAGTTATGGTTTGTTAGACCATCATATGATCAAGATATGATTTTGAGTGTACTAAATGCTCATGTTGAGCATTGCAAGATCAAATTAGAAATTTTTTAAAACATTCTACCCGAAGAAATGATTGAATGTGGTAAATAAACAATGAACTTTGAGGATAAAGATAAAGAAGAAGGTGAAGTTATCTCTCATTTGAAGGAGAAGTTTAGACTATCACTTACGAAACTAAAGAAGAAAATGAATGAGTTGAGGCAATGCATAAATTCAGCTAATAACATCTACAACTATTTCATCCATTGGCCTCATGCTATTAGTAATTATAAAGCGAAATTGGAACAAATTGAAACAGAGTTGAATGGCATTGGAAAAAGCTTTGACATGTTTCAAGATCAGGATGGCACTGTCAGGAAAATAATTTGGGAGATACAGTCTAAACACACCAAATTTCAATTCACCAAGAACACACTTATTGATAATTTTTGGAAGGTGAAGGATCTAACCCAATGCAGATTGGATCAAATGGCGGAGATACTAAGGAAAGGTGAGAAACTGGAGGAAGCAATTACAATTCCATAATCTTTAACTGAAATTGTCAACAAAACATCCAAGAACAAAAATTTTGATCATTATCATTGGGATAACAATAGATGCTTGGAATAAGTTCCTTCTAGAATTGAAGAAAAATCATCAGATAATTTTCTAAAGTAGTAGTCAATTGTTTTCAAATTTTTGAAGTTTTGGTCTAAGGGGGAGAATTGTCGGTATATACATTTTGAAGTTTCAGAGATTTTGAACACATGTTTTGTCTTTTTGGCATATGGTATCTATGCTTTGTCATTGATGTCAAAGGGGGAGAGAGTGCAGTGAAAAATATCTCATCAATCGTAGGGGGAGATGTGTTTTGAAATCTTTTGAAGCATAGGGAGAGAGAGTAGTTTGTCAGCGTACTTATAATGATTCTGACACTTAGTCATTTTTCAATAAGTGTTGTCATAAATGTCAAAGGGGGATATTTTTGGCATATGGCTTGTAAGTGTTTTCATTGATGGAAACCTAAGTCATGCATCTGATCTTTAGTATAGTTTTGGTTTACACAAACATAATAGAGTAAAGAACAGGGCATCCAGTTAAAGGCAAAAAAGTTGATCTGAATACCTCACTGGACTATTATTTTGAGTTGTGGATCTCTAAGGAAGGTTTTTTGATGTTTTATTGCCTTATTCAAGAAGTATATTGTTGTGCATTCACTCATATGTGATCTAGGAGATCCAGTACATTAATTTTTTAGTTATCTGTGCTAGAAGGCCAACCTGGAAAATTTAGTAATCATGGATGTATAAGGAGTAATTAATTAAATGTTTGCATGCTCAATTATGTTTTTTTGGGTTCTCTCTTTGTCTTAATTGAATTTGGAGGATACACATAAAGAATTGGTGGTGGATCTGGCCAACAGTTGTAAAGAACTTAATGTTTTATCAAGCCGAAATGTGAATGTTCAAATCCTTGATAGCAGATATATATATGAGATCATTTTTATCATTTTGACATGGATGTAGATAAGTGAGCAAGCATAGCGAATGTGTGGTCCAAAATTCAACAGAGTAATAGTGTGAATTTTTCTATGTGTGATGTGAAGAGCAAAAAAGTGTAGAGCAAAGTAGAGTGAAGTGTAGATTAATAGTGTGAATTTTCTATGTAGATAAGTGAGAAAGCATAGAGAATGTGTGGTGCGAAATTCAGCAGAGTAATAGTGTTATTTTTTCTATGTGTGATGCGAAGAGAAGAAAAGTGCAAAGCAAAGCAGAGCGAAGTGAAGAGTTAGAAAAGGGATCAAAAATCTAATCTATGAGCTTCACCGAAATTGTAACTTGGAATGAATAGATGATACTATCTCAGTTCATCCTTTAGATGGTTTTAATCTAAACTTTTCCAAGGTAGTGAACTCTAGGCAGTGCACCTGAATGCAAGTGCATTCTCTTTTGTAAAAAAATATTTGAGTACTCAAATTATGGATTAACCTCCATCGTGGTTTTTCCCTTAACAAGTTTTCTGCATAAAATATCTTTGTGTTATGGTTTTATGAATGTTTCCTTTGAATGCTTGCATCTTTCTTTTAATATAATATCAGAATGGTTTGAGTTTCAGATTAATAAAGTTAAGATTTGTTGAACACTGATTCAACCCCCCCTCTTAGTGTTCCCTTGAGTCCAATAGAAATTTGACATAGTCCATGTGACGACATCATTCTCTAATGGGACTACCACATTTCATGGAACTAGACACTTGAGTCTTTTCTATTCATATTCCACTTCTCCTATCTAAAAAGTCAAAATTCAAAAGGTAAAAAATAAACAAAAATAAATTAAAGAGAAATCCCTTCGTCCAATGGTGAAAACCTGGTAAACAGGTGTCTTGGATAAGTACCATGATGAAAACTTGGCAAACAAGAATCATGTGTAGATTGATCTTCTATGTAACTTAAACTTGGGGGCATAATGTCTCATCTAACCTATCATTTTCATCGTATCATTCCCTATCATATCCTACCATTTCCATGTCATCTTACCATCCTTATCCACACCTACATAAACCTATCAATTAAATTCATCCTATCTTCCTCCTTTTGATCTTAATAAAGATTTGGGGAAAAAATGTTGACACACATTTTGGATATCTTTTGATATACCTCATCCTTCTGAACAAGCCTATCATTATCATATTGTCATAAGCCTTGTCTAAAAAAAATCTTAAGTATTATACCTAGAATGGGGCATGTTATTCATATGTAACATAGTCTTTGGAGATCACATTCTTGCTCTCTTATTATGCATACATCTATTCCATTCACTATGACCTATCCTTTTATCCATCCATCTAGCATAAGCCTTTTACCCCTTATCCTATCACCCACCCTTTCGTCCATTAATCCCATCTATCTCCTTGTATATAGACTTGGTTTTTCCTTTTCATTGGTATCTAGCACAAAGGCTGCCCAAATTTTCATCCATTGACATCTCAAAACATTTCAAAAAATCCAAAAAAATAAAAAAATTCGAAAATCCAAAAATCAAAATGTCAAAATCAAAAAAATCAAAATGTCAAAATCCAAAAAAAAGATCAAATATGTCAAAATCCAAAAAAAATAAAACATGTCAAAATAAAAAAAAATCAAAATATGTCAAAATCTAAAAAAAATCAAAATATGTCAAAATCCAAAAATATCAAAATATGTCAAAATCAAAATATGTTAAAATCCCAAAAAAATCAAAACATGCCAAAAACACAAACACATCCAAATAACCTCCAAAACCCCAAAAAATAGAGTCAAAATCAGTCATGTTAGTTATTCCATGTCATTGTCAAATTACATTGTCTTTGTGACTAAACGTAGGCAAGGCCATCTGTCAATGAGGCCTCAAGGCCACCTAGGTCAGTCCTTTAGGGTTTCTCGCATCAGTCACAACAAGTCAGACATTTTCAACATAGACACAAACAATCATCAAAACATTAGACAAGTCACACATCAACAAGACAATCAAGCCAACACGGTCATCAAGTCAAACCAAACAAATTGTCAAAATAGTCAAATAATTGAACTATCAAAATAGTCAAACATATGTCTTATACAAGATGTGTCCTTCCTGAAACCAGACATTATCATCAAGTCAAACATCATCATTTTCCTTATATAGATGGTCACATGATCGAAACCAGACTTGACATCTTATACAACATGTGTCTTTCCTAAAACCAGGTTTCGTCAATTGCATAAGGTCATTAAACCAATCAAACTTTGGCAAACACACTTACTGGATGCTGACATTGTGGCATTTTTTGTCTTATCTTTTTTTTTGGCTTTGTCTTTGAGTCATGTTCCTAGTTCCTCAAGGATGTCCCATGAAGGATTTAGAGGAGTGATGATGTCTCTTGACTCTTTTCTTTGATTGTTGTTTGTGGATTGTCTTGGAAAAAAGATTGGGGTAACTTGGGCCTTAATATGAGCTAGGACATTCCTTATTTGTGACTATCTATTTTGCAAGTGGATGACCTTGCATACCTTGGTCTATGTCATACCATGGTGTTTTTTGTCCATTTGTGTCATTTTACCGCCCAATGATGATTAGTGCAGAGTCTTGTTTGGAAAAATATGCATCTTTAAAGTTGTCTCCACTAACATCCATATCCTCCACGCTAACATTTTTTCTTTGTTGCTTATCTATTTTCTTCTTATCCATTTCGAGAGCACATTCATGTTCTTTGAACCCGCCTGTCCTCTCGAGGGGACATACCACAACCCTCCTCATCATCCTTTCTCATCCTCTTTACACTAGGGCATGTTTTGACTAAATCTCTTTGACACAACACGATAAGTTGCATTGTATCAAAGAGAGGAAAATGTAGACACTAAAAATTGTCCCAAGCTCGCGATTTCTAAATTTTCCATCATTTCCCCTTTTATCTTTGATAATTAAATAATTTTAATTATATTTAATTATTTTCTAAATTCATAATTCTTCTATTAATTAAAAAAATAAAATTATTTAATTAATTCATTTTTTTTAATCTTTATTCCTCCTTGATTAATTAAATAAATTTTATTTATTTAATTACATCAATAATTCAGTCCTCTTCTTTCTAAAATTAAATAAATTCGTATTTATTTAATTTTTTGTCCACTTTCCACTATAATTAAATAATTATTTTTAATTATTTAATTATTCATCAGGAGGTCGGGCCCCTAAAATTCTATGGTAGTCGGTAGATTATTGTTGGTAATGGTCTCTCCTAAATTAAATAAATTTTATTTATTTAATTTGGTCGACACTCTTGAATTTTGAATTAAATCATTATTTAATTCAAAATGATTCCTTTTCTCACATTCCCCTATAATTAAATAATTATTTTAATTATTTAATTATTCATTGGCCACCTAAATTAAATATTTATTATTATTTAATTTCTCCTATCACCTCTTTATTCGTGCCAATCTTATCTTCCACATAAAATCTTATCTCTTGACATCTCATTTAATCCTAGACCTTGATTGAATTATCTCATAATTTAATCTCAACCCTTCATCCATATCATTTTCCCTAATTTAGCCCTAACCATATTTCATACTACAAATTTCAATCTTGGCCATTGATTAAGACATCTTATTAGCATCCAATCTCAACCATTCATTCAAATTTGTCTTTTCTATAAGACCTTACCCTTGCCATTTTTCATGATCTACACATATTATGCAAGTATATGCTGCTAGTGTGAGACAACAATCTTCAATATTTTTCTATTCACTTGTCATAGGCTTATTATTGCACACTCAAATATGAGGGCAATTATTATATTCAAGAAAAATGGAGAAGTGCAATGGAGGTGAATCAATGGTGGCATGAAGATTTGGTAATATTGTTTTATGTTTTATGTCTTTATTCTCATTTGTGCTTCATTGTTTATTAGGGTTTGATTTATATGCTTTATTGCATTAACCTTAATAAATTTTGCCCAAATTACAATATGCTCTTGCTTAGACAAAGAATGAGGAGCAGGAAGAAATCATTTTTCTTGTTGAGAAAAGTTTGACTGCTCACAAGAAGAAGATACGCAGATAGAAGATAAAGGAGGATGGACCAATCCGTGAGAACGAGGTTGAGTGGACATCATGTCAACCTTCAACCATGGTTTCTCCTCAAAAAAATTATTTGAGCAACCAAGCCCCAAATTATGCTTGTGAGGCGCACATTCTATAGGGACCTTAATTCCTTGTTCATTATGCCCACAACCTTTATGCTCATAGCCATATTTAGAGATGAGCTTAAAGTTAGGGCCATAACATGTTTGTAAATATTGAGGAGGAGGATCTTGATAGAAAGCATTGTTCCAGAAATGGGGATCACACTCCTCTATGGGATCACCATCATCCTTTTTAATAGGACTGCCAGCATTATCCTCTTTAGCAAAAGCATAATCATCTTCCTTAGAAGGAGGATCAACACTAAGAACATTACAATTTATGTTCACATTATCCTGCAATGCAAAAGAGTAATCATCTTTGATAGCAGGTGTGAATGATGTTGTCAGAAGGTCTAAGTGGATTGGGTTGACTTTATGTTCCCCAACGAAGGAATCCATAAAGTCTAGAGAACCTGAATCATCACCAAGACAAACATTCTTTTGAGAAGAGGTAGAAGGAATAGACTTAATATTTCTTGCTTCAGAAGGATCTTCTTTAGGGACATCTATCTCAAGAGTATCCTTTGTAGTGGGTACTACTAGAGTAAACATTGACACACCAGAAGACATTAAAGGAATAAGAGTAGGCACAACCAAAACTTGACCAACAACTGCCATCTCACATAAGTGTATGGCCTCAGGGTCAAACTTAACTGTGACTACTCAATTATTGCAAATGAACTTAATTGATTTATGCAAAGTAGACGGGACTGCACCCATAGCATGAATCCACGATCTACCAAGAAGAAGGTTATAAGGTAATTTTTCTAACATAAAATATATCATAGTGGGTATAGTAATGGGTCCAAGCTGCAAAGGTAACACTATTGTACCTAGAGATTTTCGCCCAACATTATCGAACCCATGAATGTTAATGGAAGAAGCATTAAGAGAAGATGGGTCAATATTAATTTTAGGCAATAGATCAATGTTGTATACATTGAGCATCAAACCAACGTCAATGAGATTATGTCTAATACTAATTTTACTAATATTAATTATAATCATCAAAGGATCTTCTTGCTTATGTACTTTCAGAGGTGGGAGTTATTTTGGATAAAACATAATATTCGATGAATTCGCACGAATATGAGCTATCAAAGCATCAACATCTATCGGCCTAGCGGAAGAAGGTAAGAGTATCTTTTGCAAGGCTTCCTAAAGCATACCTTGATAAACTAGAGCATACTAAAGCAAGTCCCACAGTGAGATCTTAGTGAGAGTAACACGAAGTTTCTCAATAAGATCGTAATCACTAGGTGCTTTAGTCGTAGGTTTAGGTGCTTGAGGAAGGCTTGATTGTTTATTCATTCTATTCTCATAAGTATGGGCTACCACTCTGTAAGAGGGAGCTTTAGAAATATTAGGAGAGTCCCTATCAAATGGAACATCATTAATAGAACAAACCCTTTTAGGAGAAGGACTAGCTGGGGTTAAATAAATAATAGGTCTCTTAGGCCTTTGAGAGGTAGAAGAGACATAGATTATAAAATTACAGACTCATCACAACTAGTAAAACAATTATTCAAAGAAATATTCTCAACATCGATCCAAGGAGGATCAGATGTGGAAGGAGATTCATCATGTGCTAATGCATTATCTCTAGAGGAGAGTGCATTAGAACAAAGATGAGATTTACCATTAGAAAATGAAACATTTCTAGAGGAGAGTGCATTACAGGGAATAGGAGATTCATCATTCACAAATGCATCATCTCCAAAAGAGAGTGCATCAGAACAAAGGTGAGATAAGTTATTCACAAATGCAACGTCTCTATAAGAGAGTGCATTGGAAGGTATAGGAGATTCATCATTCATGGATGCATCATCTCTAGAAGAGAGTGCATTGGAATGGAGACAAGATTCATCATTCACTAATGCATCATCTCTAGAAGAGCAGGCATTGGAATGAAGGGATGGTAGAGTAATGTTAAGAAAGGTATCAATCATTTCATCTTCTTGCAATAAGATATCCTCCAAAGCAAGAGGAATCTCATGAGAAGTATCAAACACACCGAGGGACATGGGTAAAGAAAAGTCACTATCACATGCATGAAATGGAACATCATTAACAATTTGAATAAAACTAGTTATTGAACTCATAAAAGAAGATATTAAATTCATTTTGGATTTTTTCAGTATTTTCTAGGTTCTAGTAATTTTCCTTTTTGGTGGTCTTCGAAGCAGAATTTGAGACGAAACTTGCATCAGTCCCTAAAAGTTGATAGTCAAAGGCATAGTATTTTAGGGATTGAACTAGTTCTCTAGGAGACCTTTCCAACAGTGCAAACGGTTTTGAATTCCGAGCACCGAGTCAAAAGTTATGACCCCACCAAGTAGGGCTAAATAATTTCCTAGTTTTTTGATTCACGTTAGGTTAACTAAAATGTAGAGAAGGGGGATTCGCTACTCTCGAGTTCTCTTCATTTAGAGAGACTCACAAGGGGAGCTTCCCTAAAGTACCTCAAGGAATAGTGGTGAGAGTTCTAGAACTGAAAGAGAAGGTCATGAAGATTTTCTAGACAAACTGACAAGCTCTCAGCCAAAGGATGGCAATGCAAAATACAGATGACAGTGCGGCGTGTTGGAATTCATGAGGTGCATTGGCGTGCCGTATGGACTAGAAAGCGAGAATGTCTTAGAAAATAGCAAAGTGACTACTAATAATAAAATTGCTAAGAACTTCTAGAATGCGATAAAGTAACAAAATGTAATAGAACTAGAATGAAGTGAAATAGAAATGATAAAGATAAAGAAAAGAGAGAAAGTTCTTACAACCACGCAAGAGATGAAGCCCCTAGCATGTGAATGTCTTCAATACTTGCATTTAAAATATTTGGAGAAAGTGTTGGGGCTATATAGGGGTTTGACTCAGTCAAACCCCTATTTTGGTGTTCCCACCTCCATGGACAACCAGATAGAAAGAGAAAAATGAACCAAAATGGAGAAAGCGTGTGGTGAAAGAAAAACCCGCTGAGGAGTAGAACCCGCACCGCCAAGTTTGAGTGATAAAATAAATCGTCACTCGAGGAGGAGAACCCATATCATAAAAGAGGTGATAAAAGCAATCCTCGCTCAAGGAGGAGAACCTATATCATGATATGTAGATGCAATAGATAGGGGATATGGAATCCCAAGATGTTCATGAGCACAAGGCAAGGGAGATAGATTTGTAAGGCTTAAGGAAGCCAAATGGAGAGAGCTATAGAGCTACAATGGCCAAGAGTGTTGTTGTAATGATCTTTTGAAAGCTTGAGAGTGTTGCAAAGGGTGGTTCTAAGAAGTAGAAGAGGAGGCTAGTGATTGGAATGAAGTTAGAAGAACTTAGAAGAAGCAATGGAAATGGGAAGATAGCATTAAAAGAGATAAGAGAAACAAAAATAATCTTCTCAAGCCGTTACAAGGTGACCCGAGTTGTTACCATCGAAAAAAGAGGCTGACAATGGAAAACATGCTCAGAGGTGGTCGTTTGAACATTGAAACACCGCAGGATGCTAGTGCGCCACATAGAGATCTGCACGTTGCGTTGTGTCTGAACACATCACACTAAAAAATGATATGAGAAAGAAAATCATAAGGTTAAATAAATACAAGTTTTATAACACTAAATTAAGGAAAAATTGAGTCTATTTAGCTTAGAAGGGCCCTAAATCCCATGTGAATATTTAAAACACATTACAACACTAGATTAGGTCCACTTTAGTTTGTTCACAACACTAGACCAAGGTGATATCAAGTCCAATGTACTGGCTAAACATTCCCCAAATTAAGTAAGGATAATTGTGCAAATAATTTCTCATTTTAAATATTCAACATCCTTTAATGTTTGAATATTGATTTAAATGCATGTTTATGAGTATTCATTTTATTTTTATTTTTTGTATTAAGTATAATGAAAGAAACATATACATATCACATATACAATATGTTCATCTGAGCATCAGCCTTAAACTACCCCCCATTACAAAATGTCAGCAATTATCCCCTACTAGATGAGATCAAAAAGTGGATCCAAACTTGTCAAACCTATTTCCAATAGCTACAACAAAGTATAATCAACATATTATATACAATTATATACCATTATCCTATATAAACATCTACTAGAAATCAAAAAGGATATATACAAAACATGCTTGATTTTCTTTGATTGGCTTTACTCTATCTTGTTACCAACTTGCATAGCTACCAATGCCTCTGTTACTGCTAGTTCTTCTATAGAAGGTCTTACTGACTGTCCCTCCTTGTTCTAAGACTTTCCAACTTTACTGCCCCGTCCCTCTGCTAGGTCCTTCTAAAATGATTGTAGAGCCCTCAAGAAAAAATCCACACCGGGATGTCCCTCAGGCCACATGTGTCCATATCTTGCTTCTAGGATGTCAATTGTGATTTCTCTATTCTCCAGGTACTTCCAAAATTTGTCCTTTGAAATTTCCATCATGATATAAACTTGCATGGCAACATTATAAATCATGAGTCCTCTGTAAGACTCAGTAAGCACCCTCTTCCTTCCTTGAAACCTATCTTCATTCCTTGCTTTCCAAACGGCCCACAAAATGTCAGATGAAAGGCAAAGCCAAAATAAGGTAGTATTTTTTCCCATTTTTACATTGTGATTGAATAAAATATTTTCAGGAAGGGATTGCCCATTATTCCCTCGAATATTTTGCTCATTACAAAACAACTTCCATATTTCTTTAGCAAAAATACAGTCCAAGAAAATGTGATTAATTGTCTTAGGTATTCTACAAAGGTTGCATATATCAATATCATCAAATTTTCTCTTGAATGATAGTTGAACTGGATTATTAGAAGCCACCTGAAACATGCTTTTTAGCCTCTAACTATTTACACTAGTTATTCTAAAAAACCTTTAAGATGCCGGATGAGCTGAAAGCGAAGAGCCGAGCCGGATGGAGGATGGAATGGACGGACGGATGGAGCCGGAATGGAAGAGCCTGACGGATGGAATGGATGGCCGGAGGAGGATCTGACGGAAAGGAGGAGCCGGACGGAGGCGGAAGGAAATGGATGGATGGAATGGACGGAAGGAAATGGATGGAGAAATGGAGGATGGAAATGGCCGGATAACGGACCGGATGGATGGATGGAGGATGGATGGATGGAAATGGCCGGACGGAAAAGGATGGATGGAGGAAGGAGGATGGATGGAGGGCCCGGGATGGATCTGGATGGAATGGATGGAGGAGGAAGGATGGATGGACAGGAATGGACGGATGGATGGAGGATGGAAGGAATGGATGGAAGGAGGATGGAGGAAATGGATGGAATGGACGGATGGAGTGGAAATGGAGATGGATGGAAATGGAAATGGAGGAAGGGATGGATGGAAATGGAAGGAAATGGAGGAAGGAAGGAGGATGGATGGATGGATGGAAGGAAAGGATGGATGGATGGAATGGAAGGAATGGATGGAAGGAAGGATGGATGGATGGAAATGGAGGAGGATGGAGGATGGAATGGAGGATGGAATGGATGGAATGGATGGATGGAAGGAATGGATGGAGGATGGAGCGGATGGAGGAGCCGGATGGAATGGATGGATGGATGAATGGATGGACGGACGGACGAAATGGGAGCCCGGAATGGATCTCTGAGATGGATGGAAGGAGGATGGAGGGATGGATGGATGAAATGGAAGGGATGGAGGAAAGGATGGATGGATGGATGGATGGATGGATGGAAGGATGGATGGATGAGGAATGGATGGATGGATGTGGGGAGGAACATGCTTAATAACCAACCATCTAGTGTTGGAGAGTGCCAAAACATCCTCTTCCAACACCTCAGGAATCCATGCCATAGCACGGAAGATAACTTTCCCAACATTCCAAAACTATTTTTTTATTACCTCCTCCTGATAATTATGATTGTTAAAGAAAATGGCATACAATCCCTTTTTCACCATACGAATATTATAATAGTATTGAAACCCTAATTTATTTTCCCAAATACTATGAAACCATTCCTCCATGTATTTCCGTACTAGAACCCTATTGGTATCAACGACAACAAAGAATATAGCATTTTTCAAAATTCTACCATCCTCTTCAGCAATTTCCTCATCTAGGGTTTCATTATGAATCAACTGTTGGAGTTGAGAAGATACAACACCACAAAGGCCCAAACGATCTTTGCAAGCAAATAACCTGTTACAAGGAGAAGCAAAGAGAAACAAGAATGGAGATGCTCAATAATGTGGAGCAAAGTATTCACCTGAAAATGTAAAAATGAATAATGATACAAAAGATAGTTTTCAACTACATATAGATGAAAACCCTAAAAAGGAAAACCCTAGGCTTGCACAATAATAATTAATAAAGTAATTAATTATTATGCACCTAATGTTAGCTTAAGTGAAAAAGAGTCAAAAGGAAACTTTACATAATTAAACAAATATTGTTTAATTAATAAAGTAAATGTCCAATTACTCTAACACCCCCCCTTAATATAGACATAGGGAGAAGCTAAAACCTAGAAGAAGCTACTGAAAGCAAAAGCAATGGGTCTCGGCAACAAGGCCAGATCAGGTACCCAAGTACAATGAAATCTCTATGAAACGGAGAAAAGGAGAAAACCCAATGGGAAAAACTCCTCTCCAAAAAGAGATAGAACAACATGCTGAAAGAAACATGAAGGAAGGAAGGCCTCATAAAGACCCCCCAAGGACAACTTCCTTCACCCCAAGCATAGAGCGCAACTGAAGATAGCGCGGAGATGCAAAAGGTTTCGTGAAGATGTCTGCAACTTGCTCGGCAGTGGGAACATACTCCAAGATGAGAGAACCATCCTGAATCAACTGTCTGATGAAATGCATATGAAGCTCAATGTGCTTCATCCACTGATGCTCCACCGGGTTGCGCGAAATGTGTATAGCACTCTGATTGTCACACCAAACAATAGTGGGACTATCAGGAGGAAAACCAAACTCAGTCATCAACTGACAAAGCCATAAAATCTCCTGACTAACGAGCACTGCAGCTCGGTACTCAGCCTCTGTAGATGATAATGCATGAGCAGTCTGCTTCTTGCACGACCATGTGATAGGACCAGAGCCAAGACAAAAAATAAAGCCAAAAGTAGACTTCCGATCATTGACATCACCAGCCCAATCTGAGTCAGTGTAGCCAACAATGTGAGGATCCCCTAATGTGTAGTGAATGCCATATGAAGTGGTGCCCTAAATGTACCTGAAAATACGCTTGGCAGCTTGCCAATGACTCTCATGAGGATCATGTGAGAATCGAGAGACAAGACCAACCGCAAAGGAAAGATCAGGATGAGTGTGAGTCAGGTACAACAAACTGCCAACCAACTACCTGTAAAGTGTAGCATCTACTGAAGGGGTGGGGCAAGTAGTAGTCAAAACAACCCCTGACTGAAAAGGTGTGGGGGCAGGCTTGCAATCAAGCATGCCAAAGCGCTGAAGCATATCAAAAGAATACTTCTGCTGGTAAATGGAGATCCCCTCTGAAGACTGAATCACCTGAAGACCAAGGAAATAGTGCAGAAGGCCAAGATCTATCATCTCAAACTGCTCCATCAAGGCTAGCTGAGAATTCTGAATCATAGAGGATGAGCTACCTGTGATGAGAAGATCATCAACATATAGCACAAGAATCAAGATCTCACCCGCAAGATGCTGAATATAGACCGTGTGATCAGAACGACAACGAGTGAAACTAGTGGAGAGCAAAAAAGAGTCCATCTTCTCATACCAAGCCTGAGGGGCTTGTTTGAGACCATATAATGAACGCTGAAGTCTGCAAACCAAAGAAGAATCATGAACAAATCCCTAAGGCTGCTCCATATAGATCTCCTCCTGTAGGTCACCATGTAAGAAGGCACACTTCACATCCATCTGAAAAATGAGCCATCCTCTAGAAGCTGCAAGTGATAATACAAAGCGAATGGAATTCATCTTGGCGACAGGGGCAAATGTCTCAGAGTAATCAATACCCTCAACCTGTGAGAAACCCTTCGCAACAAGACGTGCTTTGTACTTATCAATAGAACCATCAGCAGCATACTTGATGCGATACAACCATCGGCACTGAACCATCTTTCTGCCCTTAGGAAGAGGACAGAGATCCCATGTATTATTCCTCATCAAAGAAGAATACTCTTCCTCCATGGCACTATCCCACTCAGGGTGACCTGTCGCCTCTGAAAATCTCTGAGGATCCTCTGAAAGAGCATGAGTCAAAAGACTAGAACCCGTAGTATGAGAACGAGTGCGACGAGTGTCTAAAGGATCACCGGCCATAGATCCTACTGCCTCAATAGTAAATTGAGCCCATTTGGGCCTCTGAGGTTGAGCAAGTGGAGGTGGAGATGGGGGATCATCAATATCCTCATCAGAATCCTCAAAATAATCCTGAAGAGCTGTAGAGGGTGGAGTAGGTAGTGAAGTGGACACTGGAGACAGGGTATCAACTAGAGGAAGGCGTTCATCAAACTGAACATCCCATCGAAACAAGACCTCTTTGGAATCAGGATCAAATAACCTGTACACCTTAACATCCTCACAGTAGCCGACAAATATGAGGGGTCGAATCTTCCGCTCCATAGCTCTCCTCTGAGCATCAGGAATAAAAGCCCATGCCTTACTACCAAATACTCGAAATGATGAAATATCAGGCTTGTCATGAGACCAAGCCTCCTCAGGAGTCATATGTCGAATCGCCTTGTGAGGCATCCGATTCTGAATATAGTTGGCACAATTGACTGCCTCTTCCCAAAAAGACGAATCCATGGACCTGGACTGAATCATACAATTAGCCATCTCCCATAAAGTTTTGTTCTTGCGCTCAGCGATACCATTCTGCTGAGGGGTGTAGGGAACAGAAAACTGATGCTATAAACCATGCTCAGTGCAAAATTCTTTGAAAGCCTAATTCACATACTCCCCCCCATTATCTGTACGTATCCGCCGGATAGAGAGACCAAACTGCTTCTCTACAAATGTCTTGAAGACACGAAAGGAATCAAAGACATCAGACTTGTACTTAAGAAAGTACAACCATGTGCGTCTGGAGAAGTCATCAATGAATGTGAGTACATACTTGGCCCCTGAAAAAGAAGGAGTGGGAAATGACATGAGGTCACTATGAATCAACTCCAAGGGTGCCAAAGCACGAGTGGTACTTCCCTTCAGAAAGGGATCCCTATGATGCTTGACAAGCACACAACCATGACAAACACCATCAGTGCAGGAAATCCGTGGAAGACCAAGAAAAAGTGACTGTGTACTCATCTGCTGAAGATATCTATAATTGACATGGCCCAAACACTCATGCCAAAGCTGACTCACTGAATCTGCATGTGCTATAAGAGATGAACCTGTACCCTCAAAAGGTGCAAAGCCATCAAATCTGTAAAGACGAGATGCAGTATCAACACTACCAGTAGCCACAACCAAATCAGAATCATGGAGGTCCCGAATAACCACATCATGTGGTGAGAACTCAACTGTCTTACCAGAGCCAGTGTGGAAAATCTGATAAATGGACAAGAGGTTCGTCGAAATGTCAGGAACAACCAAAACATCCTGTAGAGTGCCTCCATCCAAAGAGACAGAACCTGAACCCAAGACGGAAAGCTGTGAAGAGTCACCCACTGCAATCTATGAAGTACCACAAGAGGCAAGAGAAGTGACCAACTGCTGAGTGTGATTCATATGGTGAGAAGCACCAGAGTCTAAAATCCAAGTGGACCCATTGGTTGATGCTCGTGCAGTGAGAGCATGACCCTTCCCTGTGGTGGAAGAAGAAGAAGATGGCGGTGAGGAGATGTGTTGCTGCTGCATGGCCTCCTCTAAAGCCTCTAATCGTTTCCAACACCTGGAAACTGGATGACCTTGCTTGCCACAGAAACTACAAGTGTCTCCTGATTTCTCCTTAGTCTTGGAGGAAGACTCACCAGACTTCGAAGATTTCCCATGTTTGGGATTAAATGGTGGTTTGGAATCAGACTTAGGAGGCAGTTTGGAGGAATGCTCACTACCTGCAAAATCTTTCTTGGGCCTCGGTTTCTGCTTCTGTTTCCCCTTCGGTGATTGAGCAACCAATGCTTTGCTCTTTGAACCTGAGAGCATATCCATCTAAGAAAGGTGGGACTGTTCCCGATATAAACGCTCACAAAATAAATCAAAGGTAGGCATGGTAAAATTGGCACCCAAACCATCCATGGTGGAGTAGAAGGAGGAAGCAAATATCTGAAATGGACCACAAAGCTTCAAAAGAATCAAATAAATGCACTGTGTGTCTGTCTTGTTCTTCCCACAACCCTGTAAAATAGAGCAGATAGTTTTGAACTTGTTCAAAAAGTCCTCAATAGTGGGGAAGGAATCAGGTAACAATGAAGTCAGCTCTGCCTCAATCTGTAATGCGCGGAACTCATTAATGGCCCCAAAAAGTGTCTCAAACTTCAGCCACATGGCTCGAGGAGTGAGCAAAGCATCAAGGTGAAACAAAAGACTGTCTGAAACATGCAGGCATATCAAACCCATAGCCTCATCCATCTTGTTCCTGTGCTGCATAATCTCAAAAGCACGCTGCAACTGAGGCTGAACCTCATCTAAACAAGACCATAACCCTCGTGACCTGAGTAGCCTCATCATACGAGACTTCCAAGTGTGATAGTTATGTGATGTGAGTAGCTCAACTGAAGAGTCTGCCATGAAACCCTGCACCTGTACCTGCTTGTGTTTTTTATTATTATGTGATCTTTTAGAATAGACAGAAGATGCAGAAGGGTTTGTATTTTTGAGAGTTTTGGTGTTCTGGTTTTCTGAGATAAATGACAGAAAGCAAGAGAAAAAACACCCCCCACAAAAGATAAACCCAAACCCTAGTACAAACTGAGAAGAAGGAAGCAATGCATAAGCAAAAAATACTTCAAGACAAATTCTCATGTACCTGGTGAAAATTCTGATAAAATAGATCACATCACTGAATAGAGCATGTTGAGAGCTTTCCAACACCTATTCAAGTTTGAAAAATGAAGTCCGTTTGCATCTTCTATGACCCCAGAAGTGAAGAAAGAAGACCACACTTTGACTGGTAAAAAAATATCTAGACTGGTAAAAAATTAAAATTATTTCTATACAATCAGATTGGTGTTATTCTCAGCTTTCCAACGCATCTTCCTGTTCGAAAAACGGAACTAGGATGCCCAAGTTATGCCCATTTTTGTGAGAGCAAAAAAAATTGCCCTATTTCACTCCTCTAGCACCCTGGAGCTTTAAAAAGAGAGCCCCTAGTCGCGTGGGCGAACCAGGGGGCTGAGATGGGTGGAGCCCTTGCTCGCCATATGACCAACCGGCGGGGGTTTAGAGGCCTGCGAGGGCTAGCAGAGGCGAGCTCGTCAGGGTCGGGGCCGAGCGAAGTCGGCTCGGTGGAGCACAGGGAGCAGGGTGGAGCGCGGGCCGGAGCACGGGGAGTCGGGCGGAGCGCGGGCCAGAGCACGACGGGGCCAGTGACGGTGGACGGAGCATGACGGAGCATGGCGGGCGGTGCGATGGCGGCGCGGTGGTGGTCGTCAGGCGGCGGAAAACTTGTAAACTAGCCGCGCAAAAAAAAATAACAAAACCTTTGGTTTTTTATTTATTTTTTTGATTTTTTTGCGATTTTTGCTCCGTACGGCCCTAGGGCAAAAAAAACTTTTGCCTTCCAAATTGACTGTAACCAAAATCGACTATTTGACAGTCGATTTAGGGGTTTTTGGGTGCTACAAATCCAATGGAACTGTCCATTTGAGCCCAAAGTGAACCCAAAAAATGGAGTATGCTGAATCCACCCAAAAAAAACTTAGAACCCTAGATTTGCTTCCAATGCAAAATCTCAAAACAAGAACAAGCAGCTGCAAATCTGAAGCTCTGATACCATGTTGGAGTTGAGAAGATACAACACCACAAAAGCCCAAAAGATCTTTGCAAGCAAATAACCTGTTACAAGGAGAAACAAAGAGAAGCAACAAAAGAAATGCTCAAGAATGTGGAGCAATGTATTCACCTGAAAATGTAAAATGAATAATGATACAAAAGATAGTTTTCAACTACATATAGATGAAAACCCTAAAAAGGAAAACCCTAGGCTTGCACAATAATAATTAATAAAGTAATTAATTATTATGCACCTAATGTTAGCTTAAGTGAAAAAGAGTTAAAAGGAAACTTTACATAATTAAACAAATATTGTTTAATTAATAAAGTAAATGTCCAATTACTCTAACATCAACACAAATTTCAAAGGAGGAGACGAGGGGTGCTAAACTTGTTCCTCTCCTCCATCTTCTTGCATTTCGCCAACTCCTTTGAGCACAAACTTGGTGACCTGTGGAAGCTGACTCCATTCCCCTGCAACGATGTCTCTGAATGGTTTGGGAGGCACATTATTTAAATTTTCTTTAGCAAACTCATTAATAGAACCATCCAAGGGATTTGTATCTCCACACATCATTCTCGATTAACACCACGAAGCCACACATGCAGTCTCACACAAGCAGATCGGCCAGCAGGATGCCCCCGTCACACCCACAACAAACAGAAGTAAATGATACTACCACTAGTCACAAGGCAAGAGCACCATACATCAAGAGAAATAATGAACAAACATGGAGGAGGGCCAAGCCTCCTCCACGACTCGTGGGCAAAACCCTATCACCAGTGCCTTCACACATGTGCACCAATCCTTTTTTGCAGAGCATTTTTTCACCTCCGAATTTCCCAGTGCTCTTCATTTATTTTCAAAGACATGGGTGAAAACACAAGCAAACTATTAATAATTTGAAAATAATGTAAACCAATTATTCGTGGTATTTTCTATGTAAATTATATCTCTATTTTCTAAAATAGATAATAATATCTCTTATTTTGAGTATTTGTTAATAAATTGTTTCTTATACATTTAAAAAAAATAAAATAATGAATAATATTTTCCTATAAGACAACTTAATTTAGACATAAAATATATTCATAATTTGTTAACATAGATTATTACAATTGATATTTGGGACATATTTTTTGTAATATATTTTATTTATTATTTTTAATTGATAATAATATTAATGTATACTCATACTTTTATCAAATTTAGAATTCATTTCATACAACCCAAACTAAAATTCACTTATTTGTTGAAAGAAAGACATCAATACAAAGAGGCACCTTATTTTTCTTTAAAAACTTTTTTTGCTATTTTTCCATGTCTCTAGATTAAAGCTTTCACTTTTATAACGAACCATACTGATTGGAAAATAGAAAATATATATAATAATAAAATAAAACTGATTAAAATCTATATATTTTTAAAAATCATGTTGTAAGGGCTACTTTTGTGGAATTTTTCATGTTATAGTGACTTCTTTCAACCACAAATGTGATCCAAATTAGTAATTAATGTCCAATGAGGTCCTTTCATGTGTTTTAGAGGGAAAAGGGTTATTGCATAGAATGTTTAAGGGACACACATATACATGTCAAGAATAGAGTCTACATTGAACCCATTTTTTTTTCTTCCAAAAATTAACTATTATATATATATATATAGCATGTGGCGCAAATTTACACTTGCTCCCTCATGTTAGAATTCACTTGCACCTCAAAGTGGGTTCAAAATATAATGGTGAAATTGGCATACCTAAGCTAATTCCCAATTAGTTTTTGGCTAATTGTAAAGGAATGGCTTAATAAAATATAGAGTGACAAATGCCACAATGTGTGCAAAGTTGGGTTCATTCCTTGAGTATCAGGTCCCTCTCTATCTACACTTATTCTCGTACATTTGGTCTTATCCTATATCTACACATTCCTACACATTTATCATTTATTACACATATTTTCAAGCGTTGATTTCCACATTGATATTCTTAGTTCAATCCTAAGGCATGTGGGACCAATCTCACATCATGCAAAATCAACCTATAAATTTAAAAAATCTAAATTTTAACATCTACCATTTTATCAAAATTCAATTGCGTAAATTTTTAGTCAAATTCATTGATATGTATTTCATGAGTAGTGATTCACAAAATCTCATTTTATGAACATGCATGGACCACTTAACACTCATTACATCTAGGTTATGTTCACAAGGGTGAATCACATGAGTAATTCTAGAAGGTTGAATCCATCCTCGTACTATTTTGACCCACGTGTGCTTAACAATGGAGCTCCTCCAAGATCAAGCATACTTAGAGTTTTCTACCTCATTTGTCAATGCCTTCATAATGCTTGGTACATGTTTCCTTGATTACTTATTATGTCTTATCATTTAAAGGAATTGAATTTGCATTCATTCAGCACCTAAAAGTTATTAAAATTGTATACATTCAAAAGAAAAATCAATCTAGGATAATTTTCTTTGGAGCACTAAAAGAAACCTAATCATGCATTGAATTATTCTAGTACATTTGCATTATCAAAGACTTATACTTGATTATTTTCATTATTGTAATAATAGTCTAATCAAGAGGATTGGCCCAAGAGAACACTATCATATCAACCCAATAATTTCCTCTAAACATATTTAATACTATTCATTCTCGATAGTCAAAAAAGAGCAAAGAGTTTGACAAGATGGATAGAAAAAGTGCATAAAGCACCATATTAAGACGACATGTCATAGGTTAGATTTGTGTAGTATAAGATCGATCTAAAGCTACAAAATCAAAGAATTCTAAATCTATACAAAACTTTAAATAACATTTATTTTGTGCATGCTTAAAAAAATGAAATATATACTTCATCAAACTATTTTTTTATTGTAATTATTAAGCATCTAATTTAATAGTTTAATATTTCAATTATCATCATTTGTTCATGTTTGTTGTTAATATTAATGAATTGCCTTTAGTGACTTGTTATTTTCTCTTACAAATTGTGAAAATTATGGTACTTAACAATAGAATAGCAAAGATTACTAAATTATTGAGAGAGTAAGCTATGAAGAAGAGTTTGGCACAATGTTTTAGAGATTATAAAGATAGACTAGCAAAATTTGTCAATTTAAGAGAGCATGCTAGGTTATTCATAGTATAAATCATATAGATTATTCTAGAGCATCTCTCTAAATGAGCTCTCAAATTAAACCATTATTTTATTTTATTTTATATATACCTAGATATCTTACTTCAAGTGGTTAGGAAATCTTTATGAAACTTATATATTCATATCTTTTGAAATATGTTAAGTGAAATGCCTCTAAAATAATTATTCTGAAGGCGTGTCCCTATTTGAGCTTCACGAGCTCATTTGACCTATCGATGGTGAAAAAAAAAGGAGAGCCCTTGCAAGAAGGTTGAATGGATAACAATCGTTGATACTTTATCTCACGCCTAACAATGAGAAAAAATCCCATGCATTCCTTGCCTCACCCTTGAAAAGCTCCCATACATTTAATACTTTCGTTTAGAAGGTTGAAAAAATATCACCGGCCTCCAACCCCGATATTTTCAGTTTTACTTTCCTTTACTTTGAAGAGATTAAAGTTGCAACTTGAGAGCCATTAGTCGGGGTCTATGAAATGATTCAATTGTGTCATCCGCTTACAGGGTAAAAACCCAACTCCTTTTTCAAAGCATCGTATGCAAGCAAGGGCTTTTCTTTTGCTTTCAAATTTCAAATCTTTTTAAGGTATTTCCATTCTTTGTTATCTTTTTTATTTTGCCTCTGAAAAGCCTAAGTATAGTTTTCTAAATACTTTCCTTCAAATTTGCAAACCCTAGATTCATATAGTGTTGTGCTTCAAGGTTTGAAGTTGTGTAGAAATGGCATCTCATAACCCTCAAAATCTTTTGGCAATGGCTACGAAATAAACATAGAAACCTTCCATATTAAACTTCAAAAACCCTAGGTTTATATATTTTTCTAAATACTCTTTTAATTGGAAAGTCCTAGATTCATATTGTGCATCAAGGTTTGATGCTCATTAACCATCTAGCAATGGCTAGGAACTAAACATAGGAAGCTTCACTAATAGATTGCAAATTATGTACGACCACTGGAAAGAGCATAGGCAAAGTTTCTGGGGCGTTTGTGAGGCGATAACAATTTCCATCCCTCTGTCGTCTGAAGATGATTTGCGTTATTTGAAGCCATTGGCATTGAATATATGGATTTTAGGGTGCAAGTTTCCCGAGACCGTAATGTTTTTCATAGTCAACCAGATAGACTTTCTATGCAACCAATAAAAGGCTACTTTGCTTGAAGTGTTTAAAAAACCCACCAAAAGCTCTTTAGATATCGATGTGGTGTTACATGTGAAGGGCAGGAACAATGCGGGAAGTGTTAGTGTAATTAATTAATTATTACACTAGCATAAGTTAACTTAGGTTTTAATTAATCATATTAGTCCTAAGTTGCATTTAATCATTTAATAAAGTTGTTGAGATAAGATTTGCTTCTAGAAGATGAGTTATCTTTTCTAGAACTTATCTCCATCTTGTTATCATTCCCTAGGTAGTTGGTTAGAGTTTCTTGTTGTCATATGAAGTGTGATTTGAACACTTGGCAACATCCTTTTCATTCTAGGTTTAACACTTGCCTATATAATCAGGCATATGTACTCTTTATAATTATCCATCTATCAATCAATCAATACTTTCTTTGTGGTTGAATATTTTTTCAAACCCTTTTTTGTTTTTTCCATCCATTCTCTTCCTTGTGACAGGTATTCATTTGTATGTAGGTGATCTTGAAGTATGAAGTTGGTTTTGACAACTTCTACATGGTATCAGAGCTTTCCTGTTGTATGTCTGTTCTTGTTTAAAGAGTTTGGAGCTATTTGGAGCTGCAAGGGTTTGTTGCATGCCGTTTTTTATTGGAGTCGTCATCATATTTGCTTCAAAAATCCAGTTTTCACTCATTTGCAGGAAAAACGATTTCTGGGTTTTGTAGCCAGCATTGAAATCTGAATTGGGTATCTTTTAGATTTTGCATATATTACACAGACCTGAAGAAAATCGTAGTTTAAAAAGCGTTGGGTGTCATTTTTCTCTTCGTTGAAGGTTAAAAAAAAAAAATCTTTTTTTCATCTTCTGCTTGTTGGATCAAGAAACGATTTATGGGTTTTGTTTCTAGCATCAAAATATTTCTAAGTTTTTATTTTTGTCTACAAACAGTGAGTATAATTTCCGGAAATCAAGTTATAAATAAACGTTTTTTGCTAGAAAATTCGTTTCATGCAAGCTAAATTCAGTTTTTGAAAAATTCATAACTTTTGGCCATGATGCCCGTTTTTGGCAAACGAGATATTGATGGAAAACTTGTTTCGAACACTTCATAGTGGTGTGTGCCATGTTTTTAGATTTGGTCATCTACACAAATCTGAAGTTATTTTCATCATGGAGGTAGATGTAAACATTGGTTTGTGCATGCACTCTTTTTTGTTTGCATATAGTAGGTTTGCATTTTGTTTTTAATTTATGCATGTTTTGCATATTCTCTCCTTTTGCAATCATTGGGTATTGTAATAAATGAACTGATATAAAGTTCCATCAGGGGGGTTTCTTGCATAATAATCTTATTAGAGTGTGCATGCACTTTGATCTTCATTATGTTTTGATGACAACTCGCATGGGTAGTAATCTGGTTTCTTAATTTCTTTTGGCCACTTTTTTGTTTCAGCTTGACACATATCAGATTCATTTTTCGGTTCACACTTTCGATTGAGAGCCTCTGGTTAATTATCCACATCGGATCCATCTCAATTTGAAGGCCACTAAATTTGTGGTTAATGTTTCTGAGTCTTTATGGTACTTGTTCCCATGAAAAAGTTTTAGTCTCAGTTTGACATCGGCATCGAGATTCACGGCTTCCAAATTCTGTCATCATCTTTTCATCTACTGTTGCTTTATGGATTCCAGAGTTGTTCCAGTTTGGTGTTTTCGAGTGTTCCGTGGCATCGGGTCTGCTGTTGCATTATTATGATTCTGATATGGTTTCTTGTAGACAAAAGTATCTTTCCTTGCTTGCTGGACTGCGGTTCTAGTGTTACTCCATAGTGTTCTTCCAGTGCTTCTTTGCTGCAGTCATCTCATTGTAGGGGGGTTGTCCCACTAGGTTTTCCTTCTCTACCTCATTATTGCATTTGTACATGGGTACCTGATCAAGCCTTGTTGTCGGGACCCATTCATGCTTTCTTGCATTCATCTTTGTTTTAGGTGCATGCTTATCTAGTCTCTCTAATTTGCACTTATGGGGGGGTGTTAGTGTAATTAATTAATTATTACACTAGCATAAGTTAACTTAAGTTTTAATTAATCATATTAGTCCTAAGTTGCATTTAATCATTTAATAAAGTTGTTGAGATAAGATTCTCTTCTAGAAGATGAGTTGTCTTTTCTAGAACTTATCTCCATCTTGTTATCATTCCCTAGGTAGTTGGTTAGGGTTTCTGGTTGTCACATGAAGTGTGATTTGAACACTTGGCAACATCCTCTTCATTCTAGGTTTAACACTTGCCTATATAATGTGGCATATGTACTCTTTGTAATTATCCATCTATTAATCAATTAATAATTTCTTTGTGGTTGAATATTTCTTCAAACCTTTGTTTATTTTCTTCATCCATTCTCTTCTTTGTGATAGGTATCCATTTGCATGCAGGTGATCTTGGAGTCTGAAGTTGGTTTTGACAACTTCTACAGGAAGTTCCTAGAATTCAATGTGTAGTTTCATATTCACTATTTTGATTTTTCTTTTTTGAAGAAAAATTAGAATCCAGTTAGTAGATTGTGCTTGTTGTGCAAATTTGTAAGATGAGTTTTTTGTATTCAACTCATCATGCCCCATTGCCAAGCCCGAGGAATTGAAATGTCCCCTGCATTACCCATCTGTATAATGAAAGAAATAGGGGATACAAACAGGGGAGATTCAAATCGCTCTGTTTATGTGTTGATCAATGGTTTACAAGGTTTTACTCTGTTTGTATCACACATTGATTACAACCCACATTCAAATCTTTGTTTTTTTTTTTTTGGTTTATTCTTTTGGGCAGCTTCTGAAACAGCTCCAAGTGGATCTGTAATTTCCTTCCTATTCAAAAAATTTATTGTCTTGTTAGCTACTCTGAATGCACACAGATGCATTGGTGTTTTTTGTATGTAACTGTTTGTTTGATCTATTACTGGGTTGTTTTTAACATCTTGGAAATGCCATTTCCGTTTGGGCCACTCAGTTATGGTTTTTTTGGTGCATGGGTTACTTACAGCTTTTGTCAATTAAGAGAAAGTGATGTGAAGTTGTTTAATAGCATTTTCTGTTAACGGTAACTTAGATCAATGAAGTCAGAGTAGCAGAATAACTATTTCTTCAGCTAAGCAGGCAAACATATTCAAGCAAATTGTAGCTGGGTGGTGAATCTAAAATATGCCACCCAAGCAAATATCAATAAAGCCTACATAGTGTGCTCTGGATACACAAAAGAATTTACTATCAAACCAAACAAACTATTGGCACAATCCCTAATCCAAAGCATCCAGTTTAGCATGCAGTGGCAGGATGCTAGAAAAACTTGCTAAGTTTGAATTTGCAATTACGTTTGCTTAAAAATCATCTGGGTCTCTTAGTACCAGTGATTATATTTGAAGTCAGTATAAGTTGTTAGTCACATTACAATGCAAATTCCAACATCATTATAGCATTTTGTCAAACAATCTGTGCGTTCTATACATTTCCTACTAATCTTCTAGCATAGATGAAGCTGGTGATGAGTGTTGCATCTGCTATTGGCAATTTTCGTTATCAAACTAACCAGACATTGTTGGCCTGCTCGTTGAGACATCTCCCATTCACACTCTCTATAGCTGAGATGATCAACTTGTCATCAATGATCATCGGCTTGAAACTCTCAACTCTTTAGCACCTGCATTCTTTGCACCTAATCCACTCAGCTCTCCACAGTCCCTTAAGATTTAGTAAGGAGGTCTCAACCATTATCAATTAACTTGTTTACTAAAGGTTGTTTAATGTTCAAAGACAGGACAGTGTTATCTGTTGGAGAAAATGAGTCACACCCAAATCATCATAAGAAGTCTATAAAAAAAGTCTAGTTGAAAGGTAGCTAATAGCTCAGTAGACTCCAGTATATATACGTTGGAGGTCTTTTGTTCAAATCCTAACTAGTTCATACAAAATAAAATTACTCCGTTCAATGATAGAACACCCTAAAACATAAACAGAAGGTCCTAGATTTAAACCCTTACTGGTCCATTAATAATAACATAAAGAACGTACAGAAATAACAAAAATAGCACACAGTGTGATAGATTAGAAGCCATACTACGGACAGCAAATTTCTAAAATGCAGACAGGCAAACAACCAATCCAAACACCTCACAATAAGAGAAACTAAAGCAAGAGTTTAAGTTTAATGAAAGATGAATAAAAGCAGAACTACAGAGTTGAGAATGGAGTCAAACCCAACCATGACTCAAACGAAATCAAACCAAAGCATGCCAAGGTGTCATGGCCAAAGTGCGGGTTTGAAGCACAGCAGACAAAACTGAGCAAATCCCAAAATGGAAATCTGAAATAACAAGGGAAGGACATTTGCCTTCATATGCCCTCCATTTTGCCTAACCCCACTTTATAATCCTTTAGCATGGCTTTCATGCCTTAGAAAATATGAACCCATAAAGACCCTCCCCGCCAGAGACATTCACCCCTAGATTAAAAAGATGACCAACAACCAGATTTCCTTAAGATGGATATGAAAAAGATTACAGATACACTTCTCTATTTCTATCTATCAACATTTTGATGTCGGAAAATGATTTGATTAGGATACCGCTTAGTACCGATTGATTTTGCACAACAAAATAGACCAACATTTTTCGTAAGTGACCATTCACACCTCTTCGGCGTACCCATTGCACGCCAAAGTGCGATTGCTAGTTATATGAATTTTAACAAGTTCTAGGTGATCGATCAACGACAGAGGAACAGCCACATATAACTTGGCATACCATGCCTGTCTTAAAGCAGAAAATTATCTCAATCTCACATTTTTTCAATTCGTTAAACTTAGAAGCAGACTTAACATTTTATGGAAGACATAATTGAAAGTTTCAGTATAGTATCAGACAACGACAAATAGAATTAAACAAAGTATGTTAACTTCTTTGTGACCAAAATGAACGAAGCATGGAAGACACTTTCCAAAAAGTTCAAAAGGTACCATAGCTCAAATACTAACCGTACTCCAATAGCTAAAGGTTCGCATGACTAAATACCATAGCCCAACCATCTACAAACGAAATCAAAAAGTAAAATTCAAAAAGATTATTCAAGATTTAATATAACAGTATACTACTGCTTTGATGTCGATTTGTAAGGGGCATCTTGCAGATCTTCAAACAAAGTTAATGGCGTAGCGATGTCCATGTTATACTTCTCATAAAGCTTTATCCATGCTACGCAAATACGTATCTTGTCCACTAGAGGTAGGCTCTCAACGATCTTAAGCACTGCTTTTTCAAACTCATCAAGTCTTCCACCTCTTCCATAACACAATTCTCTCATGATTGGTAGCCAAGTTGTGAGAAAAGAACTCCGAGAAGCTCTTGAAATTATAATCTTTCCGTCTCCAGTGGCCTTCATAAACCACATTATAGTGTAGTGCACAACTTCACCACATTGTCGGTAATTGTATGACGATTTGAATATCGACACCTTCGCCTCATTAAACTCCTGAACATACTTCGTAAATTCTGGATCTTCACAAAAAGCTACGTATGCAGCTTTGAGTATATCTCCGTCACAATGCTCGATGAATTTAAAGAGCGCCCTTATAGATAAGAAATTACGAGAATCAATGGATGATTTTAACTCTTGCAAAAGCACACGCCCGCACAGATCCACAACATCTCTAGGTGTATTTCTCTCGAAGAAGCCCGCTATATATTTCTCCGCATTATCCCGGTTTCTGGTGGCCCAGGGACCTTGAATAAGAGAGACCATTTGTTTGATAATCCCTTCGACAGAACTTATGTGATCGACGTCCTCCTTATCAAACCGGGCAACTAAATCTGGTAAAAGTTTCAGTCCAAGAGAGGAGAGCACATCTTGAATTTGGGATTCTTGATCAGCACTCCAGCGAACTGCTTCCAACCCTCAACCCTCAACCCTTAAACCCTAATCCCTCAATCCTATAACCCTCAAACTTCAACCCTCAACCCTAATCCCTCAATCCTCAACACTTAAACCCTCATCCTTCAAAAATCAACCCTTAAACACTAATCCATCAACCCTCAACCCTTAAACCCTTAATCCATTAATCTCTAAAACCTTAAAACCTAATCCATGAATCATATAATCCTTAACCTTCAACCCTCAAACTTCAACCCTCAACCCTAATCCCTAATCATGTAACCCTCAACCCTTAAATTGTCATCCCTTAAATCTCAACTCTTGAACCCTCAACCCTTAATCCCTATACCATCAACACTCATACCTCAACCCTTTACCTGTAACCCCTAAACCCTTAAAACATCAACCTTTAAACCCTCAACCCTCAAGTCTCAACCATTAAACCCTAAAACCTTAAAACCTTAAGCCCTCCACCCTTAAACCCTCAACCCTTAAACCATAATCCATCAACCCTTAACCCTTAAACCATAATCTGTCAACCCTCAACCCTTAAAACATAATCACTCAACCTTATACCTTAGACCCTAATCCATCAACCATCAAAAATTAAACCATCAACCCTTAAACCCTAATACCTCAACCCTCAAACCTCAACCCTTAATCCCTTATCCCTCAATCCTCAACCCTTAAACCATATACTCTTAATTCCTCAACCCTTAACCCTTAAAACCTTGACCCTCAACTCCAACCCTAATCCATCAAACCTCAACCCTTAAACCATAATCCCTCAACCCTCAACCCTTAAAGCCTAATCCCTCAACCCTCAATCCTTCAACCCTTATTCCTCAACTCCCAACCCTTAAACCCTCAACCCTCAACCCTATACCTTAAACCCTAATCACTCAACCCTTAAACCCGCATCCCTCAACCCTCAACCCTTAAACCCTAATCCTTCAAACCTCAACCCTCAACCCTCAACCCTCAACCCTCAAACCCTCATCCCTCAATTCTCAAACCTCAACCCTTAAACCTTGAATCATGAACCCCTCAACCCTCTACCCTATACATTAAACCATCAACCCTAATACCTCAAACCCCAAACCTATAACTTAAGCCCTCAATTATCAACCCTTAAAACCTAATCCATCAAGCCTCAACCCTTAAAAATTAAACCCTTGACCTCAACCCTCTACCCTAATCCCTCAAGCCTATACCTTAAACCCTAATCCCTCAACCCTCAACTCTTAAACACTCAACCCTCAAACCCTCAACCCTCAACCCTCAACCCTTAAACCCTCAACTATTAAACTCTAATCCCTCAGCCCTAAACCCTTTAAGCCTCAACCCAAAACCCTCAACCATTAAACCCTCAACACTCAAGTTGTGACCCTTAAACCCTAAACCATTAAACCCTGAAACTTCAAACCTCAAACCTCAAACCTCAAATGGAATTTGTTAATCCTATACCTTAAACCATAATCAATCAACCGTGAAACCCTCAACCCTTAAAACATAATCCCTCAACCCTCAATCCTTAAACCCTTAAACCTACAACCTTAAACCCTATTCCCTCAACCCTCAACCCTTAAAAACTCAACCTTGAACCATCAACCCTCAACCTTATACATTAAACCCCTCAACCCTAAACCCTTAAAACATCAACCCTAATCCCTCAACCCTATACCTTAAACCCCAATCCCTAAACTCTCAACCATTAAACAATCAACCCTATACCTCAAACCCTAATCCCTCAACCCTCAACCCTTAAACCCTAAGGAGGGAAGGTAAGGTAGAGAAGGTGGGAGAGTGGCAAGTGATGAGAAAAGGAGAGAGAGGTAGATAGGTAAAGAAGGAAGGAGGGAGATTCATGGAGATAGAGAGAGAGAGAGAGAGAGAGAGAGAGAGAGATGGTGGGAGGAAGAGGTATTCATCGAGAGAAAGGAGATAGATGGGAAAGAAATAATAATAGAGGGAGAGAGAAGAAGAGAGAGGTAGGGAGGCAAGGGTATAAATCGGGGTAAGGACATAAGGAAACATAGATATAGAGATAGGGAGAGAGAAGAGAGGGAGAGTGAAAGGGAAGTATCAATATATGAGTAACAAGAGATGGATGGAGAGGTACACATGGAGGGAGTGAGAGACATAGGGAGTAAGAGTTAAAGAGGTGATGACCAAGAAAGGGGATGGAGAGGGAAGATAATGGAAAGAAGAATGATATGAGAGATAAAGGGGGAGAGAGGTGGGTAATTAGATAAGGATGGAGAGACTTGGAGATGGGGAAAGAGAGAGAAGAAAGAGGTGAGAGATAGAGGGGGGTGAGAGGTGGGTTATGAGACAAGGAGGGAGAGACTTGGATGTGGGGAGAGAGAGAGGTTGCAAGGGAGATGTAGTGATCAAGAGAAAAGAGAGAAATGAGTGAGAAATAGTAGCAAAGGGAGATAGAAGAAAAGAGAGGTAGGAAGGAAATGATGGAGATGGGGTTAATGAGGGAAGGAAAGGTATAGAGGGTGGGAGAGACCTAGAGAGGGTTGAGAGAGAATAGGGTAAGTATTGGTTAATAGGGAAGGAAACAAAGAAGGACTAAAAGGTAAAACCTTGACTATCCATCATCGATCATAAACCATAAAATTTAAGCCTTATAAAAGTGGGGTAGTGAGAGACAAATATAAAGTACTGAAAAGTTGGTGTTTTTGTCAATAAAATACATTTGGTGAGTGCCAAATTTTGAGAGTGCCAAATTTGGAGCTCACCAAATGAGCTACATTGGGAAATACAAACCCAAAGGTTTGGATGTTTCCTTGGGCATCCAACCCAAAGGGTTGGATGATGATTTCATGTCAAGGATGTGATTTTTTGAAAGGGAAAAAAAATTTCACATATTTTTGGTTGTGCTAACTATCAAGTTTACACATATTTCAATGCAAGTTTATAAAAAACTATGATGACTCTAGGCTCTCTTACCTATGTAACCATATAATTTTTTTAACATTTTGATTATTTTAAGGTTTTCATCCATAACTTCTCTTGTTAGTGCCTCCATTTTTGGTCAAAAACAAACACATGTGCTAGTTCTAGTATAGATTTTTACTCGTTCATTGAATTTTGAAAAATAATACATTTTTGTAAAATAGACTCCATTCTACATGTAATGAAAAAAAGTTGTTTTTTTATTATTTTTCAAAACTTTTAGAGGGGGTCATGCTCAAATTTCATCTTTTAAGGATGTGTCCACTTCAAAAATTCATAAAATATTAGTCAAAAGAACTGGGATAAACTACATGGTGTTAAATAATTTCTCACTATTTGGATTTTTTAGATTTAAAAAAAAACATTAATGAAAAAGGGATGCCACAATAGATGCAATGCTTTTTTTTGATAAAAAAAGGATCACTTTTGATGGCCCCCCTTTTTGATACCCTTAATCTTCATTATTTAAAAAAAACCTAATAGCTTAGAAAGTAGACTCAGAGCACTTCAACTCTTGTTCTTGGTGCATCTTCAACATTTTAATGTAACTATCTTCATTTTCTCATGAGACATTTTTGTGTCACAACTTGGTGTAGTTACCTATAAAACAACTTCATTTTCCCCTTTTTTTTTTCCAAATAGAAAGCCTCATGCTTGATCTTTGAAGCCCGATGTTGGTACCAATATAGTATGAAGTATGAAATATGAAGGATGTCTGAGATCCGATGTTTGAAAGGGTTCTACTTTTTAGGCTTATGGACTATTTAATGATGCAAAGGTTTCTTTTCACGAACAATTCCTCGATCTTCACATGGATTTGGTATGTCTTTTTCTAGGTGATGTCATTCATTCTCGAACCACTTCCTCAACTACTTGTTAAAATTTATGGGCTTTAAGGATAACATTCAATACATTCTTTGATTTCTACAAGTGGATTTTCACCACCCATATTTATTGTTGTTACTTTGTCCCTTCTAATGGATTTATGCCCATATCCCTAATTTTATGGGGGATTCAGATGCACTTTCAAGAAAATATTTATGGAAAGGGTATGGTGTGCAGGTCTTATTTTATCTAGGCTCTCTTTTTGGTGTGGATTTCATGAGAAAATATTTCATTGATCAAATCCCCTTGATTGCTAACCCTAGTTGGGTTAGGGTTTGGGTGTATTCATCCAAGTTATGCTTGATCTATAAAAGGAACACTTGTATTCTTTTTACTTGGATTCTTCTTTTGGGCTCCTTTGATAGTTTTTTTCTTCAGACATTGTATCTCTACATTCTACCATTGTAAAGTATGGCTATATGCCCTATACTAATGAAATCTAGCTATTGTCACTACTAATTATTTCATGTTTGAGTAAAAATTCTTACCTTCATGTTTGAATGTGTGTTTTAATTGATTTGTTGATGTATTGAGAAATTTTAAGCAAATAAGGAACAATTTCTATCTCAGTGTATCACCAATATTTCCATTTCATGTTCTCTTTCTATCCCTTTCCCTTGTGACTTATTAAAGTAGAGTAGTGATAGGTTTTCATGTGTTGGGTTAGACCAACTCATTTTCACTTAGATTGGAAGAGGAATCTGGCCTTCTCTAGAGACTCAGCCTCATTCACACAAGGTCCCACACCTTCAGTTTCATTCCATTGTGTCATTAGAACACTAAAGTCCTTGTTCAATAGGGTGCAATTTTATTTGACAACAAATTCCAATGATCAAGGTGTGTAGATTGATGTTGAATACTTTGGTAGAGAGGTGTAGGTCAGATATGAGTACATTTCATCTATTGATTGAGATGATATTGACTTTGGAGGACATGCAATTTTTTTGGGTACTAACCTAAACCTTATTGGTTTACAACTCATCAATAGAATTAGATAGAACATTGGAAAAACTATTTGGGTGAGTGAAACTAGCTCAAGAAGGTATGGCCCTAGATATAGATGAATGCAAAGGGTTGGTTTCAAACCTTTCATTAGTGATGACAACTCTTGTTAATGGCGTTCTACTACCTAACAAGATTGGGAGGAATTTCTCTATTAGACTAGCCAATTGTGTTGTCAACATGTTGTGAGATGGGCAGAAATTTGCATAGGGAGCATGAATTCTAACACATTTATATATTAATTTACACATGGTTATGTATTGGATGGGTAGATCATTATATATACCATGCTACTACAAGTATGAGCATGGGAGAAAATTACAGTGTTGTGACTAATCAAAGAAAAAGTGGACATAGATTTTTGGAATTCATATTTATTAAGTGGTGTGAATTGTGCAATATAGTTAAATGGAGGAGTTGGAGAACTAGCAAATGGATTTGGATGAGTTATAGGTGGGGGACATCAATTGGAAGCTATAGAGGGAGGAAGAAGGGTGAGTATATGATAGGTGATATCTATGTTATGATGTAATGAAGTTAATATTATTGTGAGGTATGCTTACTCAATAGAGAGGTAGGTGATATCTAAATAGAGTGTAGAAAAAAATTGGATTGGATTAATATGTGCCAATGGCACCACATGTATTTATATAGGTGGCTAGGGAGGTAGCATTACGAATGAAAATTATAGATGAGAGGGTGGTAGAGTAAGGGAGGTTGGAGATGGAAAGGGTGGAGTGGGAGGACTAAATAGATAGTAGATGTTGGAGAGACTTGGGTGTATAAGCCTTGAAGGAGGGAGCATAGGCTAGTTTTATTAATGATTTTGTACTTGTCATCTATTTAGGGTCAAATTTGAGAATTGAAATGGGATGTGAGGAGACCAAGAGGATGGAGAGGAGGAGGAGGTATTCAAATATAACTTTACAACAAGCCCCATCCACTAGAAAGGATATGTTTCATACTTAGTTGACTACCAAAACATTGAAATTTCATAACATGTATAAGAGAAAAACTCCTTGATACATTTTTACTTAGGTACAAATAGAGATCAAATATGAAAAATTTATATGTAGTATAGAAGAGAATAATTAATTAGATAGGATAATAGAATATAAAATAGAAGTATAAGGAAAGGATAAATAATGATATATGAATGGATAACGTATTATAGTTATGCATGATGAATATAATATACAACATGATGAGCTAATGAATTTATAATGTGCTATAAGATATGATGTGTATATGAATGCATGTGTGTTGTCAATTTTAATAATTCTTTCTTGACACAAACTTTATTACTTCATTGCATATGTTTTGACCATCCCCTTATTACTCATACTAGGGTATAAATATGATACTCTAGTAGCTTAGACTCATATCCTTTTTTATGCTCCATTCTTGCCAACAAATCTATAACCTTTATCACCATCCCTTGTCACCTTTTAGCCTATAGTTTTTTGTAGAGACAATTGTCATTGCATGAAAATATTGACCTATTAATGCCTCGTACAAGTGCCAGAGTTAATGAATCCATAGGAGGTGGTTAACCCATGTCACAAACCTAAGTGTTGTGTGAAATGAAGAGACAACAGTCCAGAAAATGTCTTCCTAATGCAAAATCCTTAGAGGAGAAGTGCAAAAAACCTTTAAATAATTTTCATACATTTGAGATAAACATTAACAGAACAATAGGAGAGCCAAAAACTAAATCACACACACAGAGATAACACCATATATACATGGGAAAACCCTTATGGGAGAAAAACCCAACACACCAGGTAAAGTCAGTTTGTATTATAGTAAAAACAATTACATACAGAGTTACAAACTTCACTTTTTGATGTTAGCTCACAACACCATCCCCTTGGTCGACCTCCAAATGAAAACTTCAATTTTATTACATTCACTGTTACAATTCTTGTAAATCATACAATGAATTCGCTCACTCTACCCGACAACCATTAGGGTGTATTTAATTACATGCTTCACTAACAAGCTTCCTTCATTCCCTGGCTACGCTCATTGCCCTGCTTCACACATCGAGCCACCCAATATTAAATTCGGTTACAAAGAATTTACTATATTTGCACTCTATCAACCCTCGAGTCGAAAAATACATTTAATGCAAATATATCGCCAATAAAAAATAAAGCTTTTGATTAATGATTGTTGATTTACAATAGCGATGTAAAAACAACAAATGATATCATGCCACTTGTCAACACATCATTCATCCTTTTCTTTGACTATCTCTCAAAACACTTGATTGTGCCTTGTCCTCCTTTCACCGTGCCACCACAAGCCATCCAACAGACCCTCACGGTAACGTGGTATACTGCACTACCATGCAATGGGTGATAAGATCTCATGTTATGGCAGTATACACCACACCACCACACCCAAGCTTGAAGGCACATATGGTATAGCGATACCCCGCGCTACTGCCGAGTAGTCAAGGGACCCACGCGGTATGGTGGTACCCACCATGTTACTGCCAAGCAGTCAAGAGACTCCCATGGTATGGCGTTAAACCGTACAACCACACCTCTCTCATAGACATCTAGCGGTATGGAGGTAAAGGCATGAACATAATGGGAAATTCACTAAGTTTAATAGAGGTTCAAGCCAACAAGTTGAGGCACATTTTCTAACAATCTCCCACTTGACGAAGACTTATTGGATTCCTCCAATCTTGAACTCAATGAAGATCATAGGCCCCAAGGCCCATCGAATTGGCACACCACCTATACTTGTCTATGCTCACGGGCTTTGTCAATGCATCAATGACATTCTTCAGAGTATCCACCTTTTCTAGATTAACCTTTACATCATCCACCATATCATGAACGAAATGATATTGAACATCAATGTGCTTCGTCCTAGCATGGAACGTGGTATTTTTCGCCAAATAAATAAAACTCTAATTGTCACAACAAATCGTAATCTACCCTACATTAAACCCGATATCTAAACATAAACGCCTAAGCCAAACTACTTCTTTGAAGGCATGTGTTGCTAGTATATACTCTACCTCAGTAGTAGATAAAGCGACTACAACCTACCACTTGCTCATCCAAATCACTGCTCCACCAAATAACATGAAGATGTATTCACTGCTGGATTTTTTTTGTCAATGTCCCCTACGCAATCAGAATCCGCATACCCATGAATGCTAAGAGATATTTGTGATCTTGTTGAGCTGCCATGATAACATAGAGAAAACTCTAAGGTACCCTTCAAATATCTAAAAATCCTCTTTACAAAATCCCAATGTGGCCTACCTACGTTAACCATAAACCGACTAAGAACTTCCACTACTTGGGCAATGTCTGACCTAGTACAAACCATTGCATACATTAAACTATCAACAACACTTGATTACGGTACCCTGGTCATGTCCTCCATCTCAACAGGAGACTTTGGACAGTCTTCAATAGATAACTTCATTCCTTGCAACACTGGAACAACTAGCTGCTTGCAATCAGTCATTCCAAATCTCTCTAGGATAGTATTTATATACTTACTCTAGCTGAGCCAAAGCTTTCCAGTTCCTCTATCCCTTTTTATTTCCATCCCTAGAATATACCTAGCTACACCTAGATCTTTCATTTTGCACTTTGCAGACAACTTAGACTTAAGATCAAAAAATCATCGTCTTACTATTTCCTATGAACAACATATCATCCACGTACATGGTAATAATAAGAACATGATCACTTTCAATTTTGTAATACACTCAATGATCAGATTTTGATCTCTCAAATCCCAATGATAAAAAAAGGTGTCAAAATTTTGGTACCACATTCTAGGCGATTGTTTCAAACCATACAAATATTTCTTTAACTTGCAAACCAGACTTTCTTTACCTTTTTCAGTGAAGTGCTTAGGCTTGGACATATAGATTTATTCTTCCAACTCTCCATGGATAAATACCGTCTTCACATCCATCTGCTCGATCTCTAAGTCATACGTAGCTGCAAGTGACAAAAAAAATATGATAGATGTCAGCTTGGCTACAGGAGAAAATATTTCTCCATAATCAATTCCCTCCACCTGGGAATACCCTTTTATGACCAACCGAGCTTTATAATTTTCAACACTACCATATAGACCAGTATTCTTCTTAAATACCCATTTATAGCCAATAAGATTTCTCCCTTAAGGCAAAGCTGATGAAGATACATTTAACAACCTTGTTCTCCAACTTTGATCTTTTCTGATTCCACACATATGCATATGCCTCATAACCAAAGACACAAATATGTCTCAGAGAGGGCTTCTTACCAGACCATGCTTCCAAAGGTGTTTTGTCAACAAGAGTCAAACAAGGTGAATGATTTACCAGGTAACATGTTGTAGCCACAACCTCAGCCCAAAACTTCTGCTCTAGACCAGCACCACTCAACATACTTCTCACTCTTTCCATTAGCATCCTGTTCAACCTTTTAGCAACTCCATTTTGTTGTGGAGTATAAGGCATAGTTTTATGCCTTTTAAATCCATGGTCTTTGCAGTACCTTTCAAAATATATAGAACAAAACTCACTGCCATTATCCATCCTCAAGGATTTAATTTTCTTACCAGTCTGATTCTCTACCAAGTTTTTAAACTCTTTAAACTAACTGAACACTTATGATTTACTCTTAAGAAAGTATACAAATGCCCTTCTCGAATAATCGTCAATAAAAGAAAAATAATATCTAGACTTCGATAACGAAGGAACATTTATTGGACCAAATACATCTGAATGAATATAATCTAGTACACCAAAAGATTTATGAGGACTCAAATAAAATGAAACACGATGTTGCTTTCCACAAATACAATGTTCACAAAAATCAAACTCAAGGTTGCAATAAAAAAGCCCCTCAACAAGATTTTTATTTTTCAAGGTTTTTAAACCTTTCTCACCTATGTGATCGAGTCTATGATGCCACATGATGGTCTACTCTATTGGGAGTTTCACCTCCAAGGAATTTTCACCTAGAAGAACTTCATTCTCCTTCTCTACATGAGCAAATTTGCTTGACTTTACAAGACGTTACATTGCACAGGACATGCATCCAGCTTGTACATAGTTCCTATGCGTACCCCCTTAGCCAACACCATTATGCCTCTAGTCAACTTACAAACTCCACTCAAGAAATAAACTTGCACACCAACATCATTCAACTTACTGACCAAAAGAAGGTTACGAGCCAAAATTGGTATGTGTAGTACATTGCCAATACCTTTGATTCTTCTATCAGGGAATTAGATTTTGACTCTTCCACAACCAACAATTTGTAGAGTTGAATCACATGCCAGGTAAACCTTTCCACCATCATACTTTTCGTACTTAGTGAACCAATCTCTATGAGATGTCATGTGAAAAGATGCACCTGAGTCGATCAGCTAGACATCATTTGATGCCTGAGTCACCAAGGCTACAATGAAGGCATTTGCATCACTTTGAGAAGAGTTATTCTTCTTCTTCATTCTCTCCTCCTTACAATCATTTCGGATATGACCAGACTGCCCAGAGTTCCATCATTTCAGCTTAGACTTTTTACCAGGAGACTTTAATCTCCCTTTAGATTTGGATTTAGAATTCTTGTCCTTCTTCTTGCCTCTCTCCTTCGATCTTCCCTGAACAACAAGAGCCTTTAGCCATCTCAGAAGATTTCCTCCGCATTTCTTCTGATAGCAGCGAGGCAACCACATCTTCCATCTTGAAAGTAGTTGTTGTACTTCCAATAGCCATTACCAGATGGTCCCAAGTGTTGGGTAAGGAGCATAACAAAAGCATGTAGTGATCCTCCTCCTCTATGTTCACACCCATAGATGCCAATTGAGCAACAATCAAATTAAATGAATTCATACGATCTGCTACAGATGCACCTTCTTCCATCTTCAGCGAGTACAACTTCTTCCTCAAGAATAACTTATTTACCAGAGACTTCCCCCTGATAAATGTGACCAAGTTTCTTCCATAATGAAGCTACAATCTTCTCCTCATGGACGTTTAAGAGTACAAAATCAGCTAGACAAAGTCTTATCAACCCTCTACCTTTTCTATATATGAGGTCCCAATCTTCTTGTTTCATACTTTGTGGCATAGTTCTAGACACAACAATCACAACTCTCTATCCACTAACAAGTCTTCCATTTTGAGTTTCCACAACTCAAAATTTCCACCATTAAATTTTTCAATTTCTACTCTACCTGATGTACTTGCCATCTGAAAACAAAAAATTGAGAAAACAGTTCTACCTTTGCAAGACTCCCATTGAAAAATAGGATTAACACAAAAAACCATCCCTACTCACAAGTATAACACAATTGGCTAGGCTCTGATACCAATTGAAAGGAAGAGACAACAATGCGGAAAACATCTTCTTAATGCAAAATCCTCAGAGGAGAAGTGCAAAAAAAGCTTTAAATAATTTTCATACATTTGAGATGCACATTAACAGAACAACTGGAGAGCCAAAAAATAAATCACACACACAGAGATAACACCATATATACATGGGAAAACCCTTATGGGAGAAAAACCCACCAGACCAAGTAAAGTCACTTTGTATTAGGATATGTACAAGATCATGATGGGCCAAAAAATGGCAATATGTAAGTGATATGATGGCCCATGTGGTTGAAAATTTTTTTTTACCCAAAATTGATGAAACATAAAGGGTTTTCAAAAGAGATTCTCAACTTTCCACCAATATAAATTATGCTTTACTTTGAATTTAATAAATAATTATTATTCATTTTCTATTTGAATTACGACTAAAGTCGTAATTGATAGGCTGATTGAAAAAAATCTATAGCTTTCAAATAACATCACATTTTTTGAATCTAAAACATGTGTCACATTATATGCTTCACATGCTATAGGTTTAAAAAATAAATTTGAATTTCATGAAGTTTTGACCAGGTTAAGGTGGTCAGACATATGAGTTTTTATATTTTTAAAAGTTGTATTAAAAAATTCATAATTAATTATTTACTTGGAAAAAAATTATAAACAAAAATGCATCACATCCGGACATGAGTCCTCTACTTATATCTAAAATCTTATAATTATCATTTTATTATGGTTAGGGTGGTCAAACAAACACCTACTTCTTATTTTTCCCTGAAATTTAATTACTACTGCATTGAAATTTCAAATTTTCACCAAATAGATTTAAAAATAAATAAAATAAACCTAGTAGTTTAGAAACTACATTCAATTTTCTACAGATTCTATTCTTACATATTTTTGAAATAATATAGATAAATTATTCAAATTTTTATGTCAAGTTGCCTAACTCTAATTTTTTGAATTTTATTGCCACTTAAGGGCCTATTTTTTCCATGATGACCTTGCACATACCCATTATAGTAAAAATAATTACATACAGAGTTATAGACTTCACTTTATGATGTTAGCTCACAGCAGTATCCCTTTGGTCGACCTCCAAACATAGACTTTAGTTTTATTACATTCAGTGTTACAATGCTTATAAAGCATACAATGAATTCACTCACTCTACCCAACAACCATTAGGGTGTATTTAATTACATGCTTCACTGACAAGCTTCCTTCATTCTTTGGCTACGCTCATCGCCGTGCTTCACACATCGAGTCACCCGACATTAAATTCGGTTACAAAGAATTGACTATATTTGCACTCTATCAAATCCCAAGTCAAAAAATACAATTAATGCATATATATTGCCAGCAAAAAATTAAGATTTTAGTTAATGATTATTGATTTACAACAGCTATGTAATAGCAACAAATGATATCGTGCCATGTGTCAACACATCATTCATCCATCACTTTGACTATCACTCCAAACAGTCAGATGTGCCTTGTCCTCTTTTCTCCGCACCATCGCAAGCCATCCAACAGACCCTCACAGTAAGGTAGTATGCCACACTACTACACAATGGGTGAGAATTCCTCATAGTATGGCGGTATACACCACACCACTATGCTCGATCTTGAAGGCATCCGCGGTATAGTGGTACCTCGTGCTACCGTCGAGCAGTCAAGGGACCCCCGCGGTATGGCGATACTCACCACGCTATCGCCAGGTCATCAAGAGACACCTATGGTATGGCGGTAAACTACACAACTGCAACTCTTTCAAAGACATCTAGCGGTATGGAGGTAAAGGCATGAACACAAGGGAAAATTTTCCAAGTCTTTAACAGAGGTTGAAGCCAGCAATTTGAGGCACATTTTCTAACATTGTGTTGCATAACACAAATAGGCCAAGGGTGCACACCTTGCAACAACCCGCCCTAGTGCAAGAAAGAGGTTCAAACCCATCACCCAGTCTCTGATACCAATTGTTGCACAAACGGTTGTCGTTGCACCAAAATATTGACTTGTTAATGCCTGATACAACTGCTAGAGTTAATGAATCCACATGAGGCAGTTAAACCATGTCACGAACCCAAGTGTTGTGCTACACAACAGAAGGAGACCAAGGGCACACACCTTGCAACATATTGATGATTCCAAGATATGCCCTCCATTATGTGAATTATTTCTATGAAAATACTTTTTCTTGAGTAGCTTATTACTCAAGGAATGAGACCTAGTGGGTACATAGTCATTGTAAACACTATTAAAATACTAAATGAAATGATCACAACATAAATATCTCACAATTTTAAAATCTTGTTGTAAACTCTATAATATTGCAATGTCTAATCTCCTAATTATTACAATAATTGTGAACAAAAAAATATCATGAAACGTTTTGAGCTTCTAAGAGTACATCTGTCCACTAGAAAGTAAAATTATGGCAAAGATTTGGCCTATGTTATCTCTCAATGGTAGAAAAGAAGGTTAAATGGGTATATTTACTAAAATAAGAAAAATAATCCATTTTTTTTATAGATTTTATAGCTTCTATACTAGTTATTATAAGAAAATAATAATATAGTTGTAGGAGTTAAAAATTCGAAAGAAGAAAACCAATTGTGATTAGTGTTATCTTGTCATGTACATCTTTAAACAACCTCATCTAGTCAAAAGAATCTTTTATGGAACTAATTTAAATACAAGGAATCAAGCTAGTGAAAACCAAACACTTAAAAAAGACATCCAAAAGTTTAATATAGAATGATTATTTAGGAAAATAACTTAGGACTATTGCAATAGATAACAATGACTATAATTATTAAAACCTTATCAATAGATACAAAATATAAAATATAAATTATATGAAGGAAAAATAATAACAAAGACTATAAATATCAATCCTAAATAGGGAAAAATAAGTTTCAAAGTAAGAAAAAAACTAACTGTAGTTTTTTGCAAGTTAGGTTCTAGTTAAGAAATATACCCTTATACTCTTGATAGAACTATAGATTTTTGCATCCATCACATGTACTTGTAAAATCCTCACTCCAATCACTTGCAATAGCCATAGTATTATATAATCAAATACATTATTATTTATCAACATCTTTTGCAACACTTTCTCAAACCATTATCTTTCTATGAGAAATTTATGCCACACAAACCCTAAGCACTAACAACCTATATCCATACTTGCCTTGCAATCAATCTTCAAAGGAGAACTTGGAATCCTAAAATATGTCAATTCCACTTCATCTAGTCTACTCCATGCATGTGGTATTTTCCAATAATAAGAAAAAAAGACATTTTTAATGTTTTAATTCATGTATTTTTTCACATAGTTTGTGGTTGTGAGAGAAGCAGATAACATTATGAACAACTAAAATTTTGCCATACATGATTTGTGATTGGTCAAAGTTATTCATTTTGTTTGAAAGGTGAAGAGATAGAAATTATGAAGAGCATTAGAAATGGTTTTAAATCTCTTCTCACATGGTTCTTAGTTTTCACAAATATGAAACTATTTTTTTAGTTGGTAGAAAAGTCAAAATTGAATAAAAAAATTAGTTTCTTTCTTCTTAAAATACAAGTAAATTCATATAACTATGTAAACATCAGACACAATAATTAAATTTTCCTTTATCTTACCTTTTAAAAAATACTACATAAAAACATAAACCCCACCTTATGTAAAGATTAAAACTAATTTATAATTGATTATCAAATTTAAAATTTATCCAAAATATATCTATGATAAAAATTCAAAATTGCTAAATTACAAGTCTAGTTAAATACAGAAACCCAACAGCAACTCAGAAAACTAAGTTTGAAAGACTTGGAACTTTTGAGCAAATCATTTAGTTGTATAATTTATTAAGGGCCTAGGTTTTGAACCAGTCATTCAATCATATAATTTATGAGCCATAACTACTCAAGAATCTTCTATGTGCTAAACAACGCGTTATGAGTCGTAACCAGGAAAGACTGTTTTATATGCTGAACGACACGACCTCAGTCGCAACATTTTATTCAATTTTTAAAAGATTTCTTAACTGGTTAGCAAGTGGCTTATATGGCACAACATATGAGTCGTACAAAAAATAGTGCTAAAAATAGCATCTCTGAATCCATGCGCATTAAGTCGATATTATAAACGTTCGTTCTCCTTAAATACGGAACGGTTTAACGGGCTATTTGGTCAATTTACTGGTATTACAGGTGATCCATGAAAATTCACCATCAGCAATTCATCATCATCAATTCATCGTCAATAATCCATCATCAACAGTTTCTTATTGTGACATATTCATTGTATGTACAATTTATTTTCATGGTATATTTCTCGTGTATACATTTTCCAATATTTAAGTGGTCAAGAGCATTCAAAAAGAAAAAAGTAAGAGATTCTGCTGAACTCATAAATAAAGTATTCGTAATGAATAACTATGATGATGAATTGCTGACGGTGAATTGTATACGCGATGAATATATCGTGACAATGAACTATTGACGATAAATTACTAACGATGAACTTTCCAAATCCCATTACAAGTATATTTATATTTAAGCAACAAATGACCAAAACTTCAAATAATCTAAAAAGGACAAAAGAATACTACATAAAAACATAAACCCCACCTTATGTAAAGATTAAAACTAATTTATAATTGATTATCAAATTTAAAATTTATCCAAAATATATCTATGATAAAAATTCAAAATTGCTAAATTACAAGTCTAGTTAAATACAGAAACCCAACAGCAACTCAGAAAACTAAGTTTGAAAGACTTGGAACTTTTGAGCAAATCATTTAGTTGTATAATTTATTAAGGGCCTAGGTTTTGAACCAGTCATTCAATCATATAATTTATGAGCCATAACTACTCAAGAATGTTCTATGTGCTAAACAACGCGTTATGAGTCATAACCAGGAAAGACTGTTTTATATGCTGAACGACACGACCTCAATCGCAACATTTTATTCAATTTTTAAAAGATTTCTTAACTGGTTAGCAAGTGGCTTATATGGCACAACATATGAGTCGTACAAAAAATAGTGCTAAAAATAGCATCTCTAAATCCATGCGCATTAAGTCGATATTATAAACGTTCGTTCTCCTTAAATACGGAACGGTTTAACGGGCTATTTGGTCAATTTACTGGTATTACAGGTGATCCATGAAAATTCACCATCAGCAATTCATCATCATCAATTCATCGTCAATAATCCATCATCAACAGTTTCTTATTGTGACATATTCATTGTATGTACAATTTATTTTCATGGTATATTTCTCGTGTATACATTTTCCAATATTTAAGTGGTCAAGAGCATTCAAAAAGAAAAAAGTAAGAGATTCTGCTGAACTCATAAATAAAGTATTCGTAATGAATAACTATGATGATGAATTGCTGACGGTGAATTGTATACGCGATGAATATATCGTGACAATGAACTATTGACGATAAATTACTAACGATGAACTTTCCAAATCCCATTACAAGTATATTTATATTTAAGCAACAAATGACCAAAACTTCAAATAATCTAAAAAGGACAAAAGAGTACTTACATCTTGCACACCCATTTGCTTTATTGACTGCTGAAGGTCCTCTGCCATGACTGCTTGGGCCGAACATGATTACCCTTTTACTATTTCCTTGCATCTGCAAATAAATGGCCGTCGACTGAGCCATTTGGTGCCTGCATATTGATAAATAGCTACTCCAAATGATTTTCGCAAGAATTTTGCCTTCATTGAGAGTATCCTTCAGATGCCTTGGATATATTGCTTGCAAGCTGTAAATTAGACTTCATTTGGAATAAAGTCGACAAAATGTCGACGAGATTTAAACATGCAACTGTAGCAGAGTCGGTACGTGATTGGCTGTTACAGAGATTGTCGGCAGAGCGAATCTTTCACGTTCTAATTTTCGCTAGTCCGGACAGTCTTTTTTCCGGCTATTCATGCATGTCGGTTGTAAATGGTCGAATAAACGATTAGCAATAGCGAAGAGAGCATGATGGTGGTACACCTTAATTTTGGAGGTGTCCACAAATAACTTGGTGCTATGTCATACTTTTAAAACACGAGGGTGGTAGTCCAAGCTGTCATGAAATAAAATATTTTATAGTAGGAAATAATAGTATTTGGCCACATTAAATTTATTAGAACTTTTAATAAATGTCCAATTTATGGATAAAAAGGATAGCTGGCCACATGCACATGAGTTGCTAGCTCTGCTACATATTGCTATTAAAATGCATGTGAAGTAATGTACTTGGCAATCAGTTAATTTTTTATCAATTGCTCATTCAATATTTGTAGCATGGATGTAGTGTTGTCTTCTCCATCTTCATTCATAGTTATGTGGAGATTGTATATTCTACACTTAGAATACTATAGTTGAACATGATAGCATCTTTTTTTGTGCGTCTAATTGTATTCTTTAATATTATGTCCAAAATGTGTGTAAAGAAAGAGTTGTGTTTAATGGTACAATAATTATTACATTTTTTTAAATGTCATTTTATTTTACCTGTTCAAATAATATTGTTGTAGTTTTGAACAATAAAATGCATCCTGTACATTTTGTGGAGTGTCCATTTTAGTTGTTGGATAAATGGTTATTGTAGTATTGGACTTGTCAAATGATTAATATAATTTTGAGCATTATCTCTATATATAAATTTTATGGAGAATCTGTTTCAGTAGTTATGTAAATGATTATTATGAAGATAAATTTATATAGAATATAGGAATGGACAAAATTTTAGGTTTTCTTCCATTTCACTAGAGTTAGCGAAAGTTTGCTTTATAGATTTTATATATTAAATTTGTTTCAAATATTTATGATAAAGGAACTTTTCCAAATCTTTAGCCTGGCTTGAAATAAAGAGTTGTTGATATTTATAATATGCTTGTAATCTATATTAGTTTTGTATTCTTAGCAAATATGTATGGGTATGTGAAATAAAATTTGATTGGGGATTTTAAAGCTAGATTTGAAAAAAACAATCTAATTTGTTGAAGCTATCTTATTTTGTTAACATATATATTACAATGGAAAGTAAGTAGTTTTCCCTATTTGTGTAGTGTATTTATAAATGTTTTAGTTACATTTACTTGTAATTTTTTATGCTATATAAAAAGATTAAATTTGATGACACATTTGATCTCATTTGTTTTAAAGGGTAGCTATGGATATTTGTTGTTGGCATGGTTGGTCAAAATACAAATTTTTTGGCTATGTATGAAAGGTGAGGTCTTCAAACCTCATTAAGGTAGTGATCCAATTGCATTTTAGTATTTGTTTCTTATATTTTTACTATTTGATTTTATCTATAGTATTTTTTTATATATTTAAGTGCTAGCATGTGTAGAAACTCCAAATACCTCTAGATAGAAAGCCAACACCAAATCAAGCCACAAATGACAAATAATCACACACTCCTATCTATGATATTAAAAAATACAAGAAAAGGAATACACAAAATTGGATAATTCAGCATGTCCATTAAGCCAAACAAGAGATGTGAATATCAAAGAAAGTAGCAACTACTAACACAATTAGTGGCAAAGACTAGATGGTCAACTCCCACTAACAAAGAGTGGTGGCAAGTTAACTAGCTTTAACTAAGACACTTAGCTAGGCTTAATACCATGTGTATAACCATGTTCCATAGTGCACAATATATACACTAAGAACCTCACTTAATCATAGCTTAGGTGGACACAATGAAATTGGATTTTTACATTAGGATTGATGAGGTACCCAAATTCAATGTAATCTCTCATAAAGTGGAGAAAGGGAGAAAACCTAGTGGGAATAAATCCATCCCAAAAGAGAGAAAAATAATGTTTACAGGTGACCAAATAATTTGGGACTTAAAACGCCCCGCAAGTATTGCTTTGGTCACATAAGTACAATCAACATCCTCCCATGTAGATAAATGAAGAGATAATGAATCACATCCACAAGGAAGTTGCCCCTATGCTAATGGTGAATGCATGAAGAATAATATTGAAGGTGATCCAAAATTGAAAATTAATGCTCCTCCCCTTAGGAAGAAACAAATGCAATTGTGACTGTAGAATAAAATCCCTCAAAAGATGTCTGAGAAAAGGTCTCGTGATGTGTGAATTCTTTGAACTGCTCTCATGTGTCCTAATATCGATGTCAAAATTTTCCACAATCAAGGTAGGTGTTCTAGGACACGCTAATGAAGATAACAATAAAGAACCTTGTGGAGGTAGATATAAAATATGATCCAAATATGAAATTGGCTCCTCCAAATGCTACTCAAGACTCTCCATATAAATTACAAATTGTGATAAATGATCACGTAGAGAAGGAATAAGAGGGTATAAAGGCCCCCCCTCAACATTTGAAGAAGAGGATGCAACTCTATAAGAGCTAACATCAAAGATAATATGGACATCCTTAATATTTCCCTTTAAATATACAATGTGTAACTAAAAAAATAACTTAACAATATATGAAAAAGAATAATCTCATAAAGTCAAAAGACTAGAGACATCTTTCCAAATTCAACTAATAGTTGAAGATAGATAAGATGTGAAGGCTTAACAAAAGTATCATGAACTAAGGTGGATTGAAGTACACATAGGTTTCACCTCAAATATCTAATCACCTTTATATGCATGAGAGTGTAAACTAGTCAATGGTACAATAAGATCATCTAGAAAAAAATGTGAGAAGGAATACAATCAAGATACATGATTAATTATTGTAGTTCTCTAGTAAGATCTCTATTTCACAAGTCTCTAATGATCATTGGATTAGGTATGAACTCAACTATTTTGCAACCCCCACTATGTGTGATTTGGTATACTTCTAGGAGATTAGCTAAAAGAGAAGGTACACTTATAATATTTGTGAATGTTCCAACTTTCACTTAACCACACACTCTCCCTATAACTAAAATTGGAGTGGGAGCACCCAAAGTGATAGCATACATTCCAATATTTGTGAATGTTCCACATGTAAGTTCAACAAATCATCTCTTGCAATTGATAAACTCAACCGATAGAGAAACAATTTGGTGTGAGGTACATGAGTCAATCATGCAAAATAAAGTTGATGATGATATAGTAGCAACTAATTCCTTGCCCTTATATCTCTCTTTACATTTTTCCTTTAACTTAGTATATTCTTGAGTTGATGATGAATCTTTGATAGATATAGGGACCTCTATGTTGTGCTTCTCAAAATATGTGAGAGGTGGTCAATCTATATCTTCATACATTTTTTTCTCATCATGCGCAATTTTCTTGCAATAGGAACACCTAGTTTTTTCTTTCTTAGGTTTCCCATATTTTGAAGAAGTCTTAGTGTTGTTTTTAGCAGATTTTTTTTTTCTTTCTTGGTCTCCTCATCCTTTTGGGTGTGTTCTTCTCCCCATTGTTGTTTGAATATTGTTTTTTCTATTCCTAAAAAATAGGGCTTGTAGTTTTTAATACTTCAATGTTCCCATATTTAGGAGCTTATCATACTCCCTAGTCAAGTCGACAATGAAGTTATCTAAATAAGAAATCTTCCATGTTGTCCTAAGGGTCAATTTGGTCAAGTAGAAGGTAGATACAAAGAGTAGACATGATCTAGTTTGGAGAGTATAGAAAGAACTAACCAATCCTCTTTTCTCTCTATTGGACACATTGTTGTAACTATAATCTAATTAATTTGAGCTTAGTGAAGAAATACTCTAGAGTGTTGAAGGAACTGAGGCTCAAACTGATGAGCTCATTTTTAAACTTATGATGTTTCATTTCATCTACCTTCCAAAAATTATTTTTAAATGAAATCCAACATTCATTGGGTGTATCTAGTGATTTTTCATGAAAGAGAATCTTAGGAGACACGTTCAAACATAGAAATATAAAGGCATGATCACACTTAATAAACAATTTTCTTTCTTAGTTTTGACTGTCACCTTATACAACCACTTTTTCTTTAGAACAAGTTATACTTTTAGTTTCCAATTGTGATAGTTAAAGAGTGTTAATCTTGTGATGACTTGATCTAAATCTATTCTTAGAAATTTAAGCATTAAAAAAATGAAAATAAAAAAAATGAAGAACTAGAATAAAATTAGGATATGCACACATGAAACAACACACAACACCCCCCTTGATTTAATATTTAAAGTCCCTAAAATTTTAACACTATAATTTAGTTTCATTTAATGAAAGTAGGTCCAATGGATCATAAATAAAAAAATATGAAATTTTGAAGAAAGCAATATTAAGTGGGAAAGAGATCCAAGATCTAACAAGTGAATTAACTTAGATCTATTTTTTCCTTTGGCTTATTATTGGAACACACACAAAATAAGGTCTGATTATTGACAAACTACCTCAAAGGTGAGCCTATTTTCTAGGGTTTTGTTCCTTAGTTTAAAAAGGTAAAATTTAATGAGTGTGATTAATCAACCTAATAGATATAAGCCTAGATCTAAAAATATGAATGTTCACACAAAAAAAAACATAAAATTATAGAAATAGGTATAGATGTAAAATTTGAAGATAAAGGAGCTCTTGTAGTTGAAATTTGAGCATGGGCACCCTAGTTTGGGATTTTTAGGATGTTTAGATGTTAGATCACTTAAATATTCTATTCTCTCTACTCTTCTCTAATTTGTTTATGATGGAATTTTTGGATTAGATCTACACACATGAAAATAGGGGAAAGGTTGTGTACTATAAGGGCTTGCCTCAGTCAAACTCCAATTTTGGTGTTTCTACCTTGATTTAAATAATGATAATTGTGATATAAATTGTGTGCCCTTGTGGGGGCAGAGGCCAAGTAAATGATAATGTTACCTTATGAATGAAATCCTTGTTGAAGTGATGCCACACCATATGTTTCCATAATGAGTTGAACAATAATGAATGAATTAACTTGAACACATGCAAGGGTTGGTATCATAGCACAATAGATTTTTGTAGAAATCATGCAAAGAATAATTTTCATGTATCTTTATAATTTACACATAATAATTGTTCATAAATTTCATAATGGATCATAGATTTATAATTCTTAATATTTAAATGAGAGGGAAACTTGTTTATATATGCATCCCAATTGATTTCCTTAGACATAGCCTGACTTGGGGTTATTTTAAAATACCAAAGGCTGACCATTAAAGTGATAGATATTTAAAATAACATCCTTAGAACTAAGGAACCCATACTCATGTCAAGGAATTTTTGACCCCAAAAACTAGGGATATCAGGGTATTAAATGTATTTTCCCAATATAGACCTAAAATGAGAAAATTATGAATGCAAATAATTGAATATACAAAATAGGGTGTCAATTGTTAGATTCATAGGAAAATTGAGAGGGGGTGAATCATTTTACATTAAAACATTAAATCCTTCATTAAATTTATTACCCTTATCAAAATTTAAACCCTCATTAAGCATTGGAAAAATGTAAACATGTGAAATAATAATGCAAACACAACCATACACACTTGAGAACACTATATCTATGTGGAAAACCATAAGTAGTGAAAAACCATGGTGAGGATTAACTCACATATATATGAATAACAATGCCAAGTACAATTAGGCTCACTACCTAGAAAAATAAGAAAGGATCATTTTCGGGTGGCTCACTACCAAGAAGATAGAAGAACAGGAGAAAATATTACAGAGAGATTCATTATCTTAGAGAAACATGAAAAATAAACCATTAAAATTTTTCACCATCTGTAGGCTTCGGCTCATTGCCTCCATGAACTCCAAGAACATTTAAAATGTAGAAACCGAGCAGGGCCACAAAATTGGTTGACAATTTTATTGAGGATGCAAAAATTCTTTTTGGGCGCTTAAAAATATTTAGGGGGTTCTCTCAAACTAATGGGTTCAATAAAACCATATGATTCGAGCAAACTCCCTAGTTCACTCGAACCCTAAAATGTGAATTGTTTTTAATATAAAAAATGGGGTTTGCTCAAACCCCCTAATTAGAGAATTTTAAATAAAAGATTGTGATAGTCAAAACCAACTACCATTTTCATTTGCAGCAAGCGACATGTTGGCATATGGATTCTAGTGTTTTCATTGATGGAAAACTAAATCATTCATTTGGTCCACAGTTTAGTATTGGTTCATACTGGCAAAACAGAATGAAGAACTGGGTATCTGGTTAAAGGTAAAGATGTCTATCTATGTACTTCACTGAAATATTATTTTGAGTTGTGGATCTTAGAGAAAGGTATGTTGATGTTTTTACTACCTTATTCAAGAAGTATCGAGGTGCACATTCACTGGTGTACGATCTAGGAGACCTGGTGCATTGATTTTCTAGTTATTTGTGCTAGAAGGCCGACTTGGCAAAATTAGCCATTGCGGATATCTAAGGATTAATTTGTTAAATGTTTTTATGTTTGAATATGTTTATTTGGGTCCTCACTATGCTTTGATTGACTATGGGTGGTGCGCATAAATAATTAGTTGTGGATTTATCCGCTAGTTGGAAAGTATTTTATGTTCTATGAAAGCCAACATATGAATGATCAAATCCTTGGTAGCAAATATATATATGAGATCAGTTGTATCATTTTGAAGAAGGGAATGTGTATGATTTGAAGTATATTAGTGTGTGGTGTGAAATTCAGAAGGATAGTGGTGCAAATTCATCTGTGCATGGATTTGTGATGTGAATTGCAGAGCAGAGCAGAGCGAAGAGTAGAATTAGACAAAAGGTCCAAAATATGATCTATGAGCCTAATCAGAACTGTAACCTAACATAAGTAGATGCTACTACTTCAGTTCAATCCTTTAGATGGTTTTAATTTTCAAAATTGTGTAAGGTAGTGAGCCTTTCTATTTTGAGCAGTGAGCTCTAGGTAGTGAGCCTGAATGCATGTGCATTCCCTTTTGTAAAACTTATATTTGCGTACTCAAATTGTGGATTAACCTCCATCGTGGTTTTTCCCCTAATAAGGTTTCCATGTAAAAATCCATGTTTTATGGTGTTGTGGATGATTACTTTGTGTGTTTGCATCTTTACTTTGGTTTAATGTTGAAATGGTTTAAATATCTTATTAATAAAGTTTAGATCTGTAGAACACTGATTCACCCCCCCTCTTAGTGTTCCCTTGAGTCCAACAATTGGTATCAAAGCTAGTTCCTCAAAAGAATTTTAGCAGCTTGAGGTAGATATTGGAATGGACTTTGGTAGTCTTCAATAGTAGCTTTTGGTGGCACTTGATGAGCTTGATTAGTCTAAAGCAGAATTTTGAGAATTGAAAGAAAATCTTAGGGATGTTGAGAAATTTATTCAGACATTGAAGGATCAGATTGTTAAATCTAGGGAAAAGAGGAATGATCTGTGTGATCAGATTAAGCAGAAAGAAATTGAAAACATGGATGATGCTCACCTGAATCAAACCTTGAAGGAAATAACTCAAGAATGTGAAAAGCTTGCCAAAGATAATGCTACCCTAAAGCATGAGATGGAATCTATTGTGATGAAGTTGACTAAGGAGATTGAAGATAGAAAGAAGAATGAGGAGAACCTTGCTTAGTCCTTAAAAGATAGATTTGATGAATGTAGAAGAATAAATGGAGAATTCATTTAGTTAGAAAGTGAATTGCAACAATCTAGAAACAATGGAGAAGAAATTGAAAAATAGATTATTATTCTCAGGGATGAAATTGCTACTGCAAATGAATACAAGGAGAAGTTTAAGATTAGTTTTGTTAATCTTGATCAGCTGACTCAAGGATAGAAGAATGCTAAAGACAAGCGAGGTCTTGGATATGAGAAAGGAGAAAGTTCCAGATTTGGACAAAGAAATTTCGGGCAAGGAAATCAGATGAACAAAGATGTAAGGTATCCGATAAGACAACCTATTGCTCAAAATTTTAATGGATACTATTTTTCTTGCAATAAATTTGGTCATATGGCTACTTAGTGTAGAAGTAAAATGAAACCAATTAATTCTTCATTCTCTAGTCAGTGTTTCAATTGCAAAAAGTTTGTTCATAAATCAATTGAATGTAGAAATGTTTCAAACTACTCTATCAATAGAAGGAATGTTGAATGTTATACTTGTGGAAGAATTGGGCATATTGCTAATCAATGCAGATCAAGAAGAAATCAATGGAATGATTGGTCTAGACAAGAAACTATTGTGTGTTACAATTGCAATAGATACAGTCACATTGCAAGATTTGCAAAAACAAAAATGTGGGTAGAAAAGGTCTGATATACAAAAACAAAAATACATAGAAAAATGATAAAGAAAAAGGAAAAATTATTGTGGATGAAATAAGAGATCAGGTGAAGAAGACATGGGTAAGAAATAATGAATCTAAAGCTGGAAATGGTTATACACTAGAACTTGCTTCTGGTAATGCCTCTAAAAAATTGATCTTAGGCCATTGGCCCAAGGGGAGTTTTTCAAGAAAATCCTTTTTCCCCTATCTGTAAGCTGGTACCGGATCGGGAGAATATTTTCAAAAGGTGTATTAATGATCTAAAAAGGATTTGGAAAAAACACACAAGAAAAATCAAATAAATCATAGGTCCGTAGAAGAATTTTTCTCTTGTTGTCTGAGAAAACAAGGTGTCTGAAAACCTAGGGAAAAGGCATTTATTACAAGTGTGTGAACTATAAAAGACAAGTTGAAACTCTCATTTGTCACTTTACATCAAAGAAGAGAAGGAGAAAAATCGATAGAAGAATCTCGAAGGAGTAAAGTTAATTCAACGATGAATTTCAAAATTCATCAGGTATTTCAATTGTTTTTGAATTTCCATATAAATTGGTATGCTGTTGTACAAAAGGAAAAATGGAACAAATCAAAGGGTCAATCAATTTAGATAAATACAACAGTGAGAAGATTAGAGTCGTAAGAAATTTGTTGTCACCCGATGAATTGAAATGGGTGAGAGAAGCCAAATATAAGAATTTGGACATTGGGAATGAGTTTCCCTATTTTGAGAATGCTAAAATCGTTAAATTCATTTTGAGCGGATTGAATGATGACATTTTGATTTTGGACAAACCCTACATCATTTCGAAAGAAGTAATTGAAAATTTAACTGGTTTATGAAAAGTTGGGGATATATTGAGAAATAAATCCATCCATAATAAAGAAGTTGAAACCCTAACCAGGGTTATTGGAGATCAAAGGGCATTGATAATCTCAAAAATCAAAAACTTTGTGATAAGGTACATTGCATACGACGTATCATACAAAATATTTTTTAGAAATAGAGAAGGAGAAACCTCAACTGGTGCAGTCTACATCTCTCAAAAAATGATAATGGAAAGTCAGGACTTTGACCTATGTGGACTGCTAAAGGATCAACTAATGGAGAATGTGCAATTAACAAAGATGACAGATTACCCTTTCAGGTTTGGTACTCTAGTCATATGTCTAGTAATGTACTTTCTAATTTTTTTACCAATGAACAACAATGTGGTATGGAAAGAAAATGAACCAGTGTGCAAACAAAGCTAGACACACTCTAAAATTTTGGAAAACTATGTTCAAGCATATGAAAGTTTCTTTAAGAGTTTGCTAGGAAAGCTTGGTTCAGTTGGTATTTCTCTTTTGGTAAAATAACTTGAAGTCGGTTCCTCTTCTAGTGAGATGGAGAGAAAGAAGAAAATAAAAAAAGTTGTCGTCTATACTCCCTTGGAATGCAAGATTCCAAAAATTGAAGGAAAAGTAAAAGAACAGGAGATTGTGGATAGACTAGATGAGGAAATTGAGGACACAAAAGGAAAAGAGCAGGATTCGGTCGAACCAAAACAAGAAAAGGAAACGTCAGAAGAAAGTGAAGAAGAAGATGACTTGACAAAAGAGAAGTTGCAACAACTTATTCATAAGGAAGGTGGAATGTAGAAAATTGCTCAATTATGGTCTATCAGACCCTCATTCTTATTTCGGTTGGTTTCTCAGATGACCAGCGCTCCGATATCTTGACTTCAAAAAACTCCGATCTTTCCAGAATCACCGAATGGAGATGAACTAGATTTCTTTCGTATTTTTCCTCATTTGGGCCCGTCAACCACAATTTGACATTCGCAGAGTTTCGCGCTCCGAATCGAAGCTGAGTTTCTTCCATTGCATGAATTGATACAATAAGGGCCTCGACGACCCTTCCCTATATAAGTTGATGAGAGGTCCCTTGTAATGGTAAGTCTATTTTTGAGAGGGGATTGAAGTGAAAGGAATTCATTTTAATTCGTGTGTGAGTAAGTTGAAATGACAAGCATTTATTTTAATTCGAGGAAGTGAGTTTATGTCGGTTTGGGATTCTCGTAAGAGATTTTGTTCAATTCGAGAAATATATAGAAGGGGAATAAATTTGACAGTAATTTTTTTTGGCCAAGTTTATGGTTGTAATTTAGGTGAGAATTTTTTAATCAATATTTTGGATTTTACTTTGTGATTTTATCATTACAATGAGGAAAGTGATGATAAAGGATTCCGAAGTGCCATTCAATATAGTGACAAAAAAGTTCTCAGTGTATATGATGTATCTAAAACATTTATTAGTTCTTGCCAAGGAAATTATAGGCAAAATGTATATTATTAAAGTAAACTTGCAAAATATATAACAAAACACTCATCCAAAATTAATTTTCTGCAATATAATTGGAGAAAAGTTTTGAACAATAAGGGCGGATTTTTAGGGAGTATAAATTTTTTATTGCAGTTTTTTAAAGTTTTTCTGCCACAAAGACTATAAATAAAATTATAATAATAAAATATTTAACTATTTAAAAAAAAAAAAATTGAACTTTTCAAAATTAGTTCTTCTTATATTTTTCATTCCATTCATTTATTTACTTGTCATATCTTAAATAAAATATAATTCAAATCTATAAAATAATCTAGTAACAAATTCAAATAAATAATGTATTTTTAATAATTATATTATTAATTTAACAAAATATTCTATTATTCTAATATATATACTATATGAAACATATATAATGTATAATATATAATTTTAACATTGTATTATAATATTATAATATATATACAATATAATATGTAACATATATAACATCTAATTGTAAAACCTGTTTTTTCCTTTTCAAAAACATATATAGCATCTAATATATAATAGAATATATTAAATAATAATATTTTAATTTTATATTTTAATTTTAAATTATGTAATATATTATCTTTTAAATAATTTAATATATTAAATATTTTTATAATATATTATATTAAATTAACATCTAATATATTAAATTAATCTTGATTTATTTTTTCATTTCTATTTATTTAAAAAAAATCTTTTTACCTAAACTAAATATAAAAAAATATATTAAAACAAGTCATTTTTGTGCTAACAAATAATTTTAGTTCTAATTGCTTTGTTAATTACTATATAATTTTTTAAGAAACAAATGTATTAAAAATGTATAATGTTTTAATCATATTTACAACAACTATCATTTTTTTTAGACCCTTAGGAAATATTTCAAATTTAAATATTATCTAAGAAATATTTCATAATATGATGAGGAAGGAAATTTTAACCATCTCTAAATGTCTATTTACTATTTTTTTTGTAAAGGGTAAAATAGGAGTATCCAACGGTATTATTCACACTACAATCACACAAATATTTTGGTAAAACTACATTCACACTACAACATAACTCAACTCAAAAATATAAAAATAATCAAATCACTTGGATGCAAAGAAATAAAAAAGGTTATTTTTATATATTTTTTCATTTCTTAATTTATTCTCAAATTATAATTAATTATTGTTGAATTATTTTGAAAATAATATTTCTAAGTTTTATTTAATTATATTAAATATAGTAGATTGATCAATCGTTATAGATATACCACTTCACCTTTTACATTGTACGCATTGCAAATAATCGCCACATACACAAAATCAAACCTTTACAAATCTAGATAGGATGTAGTTTTATTTAATTTATTTGTATAGAATAATTAATATAAGTTATCATTTTTATTAAAAATTAGATAATAAATACTTTATAATATTAATGTCAAATTTATAAACTAATATCAAGAAATAAATAACCTTAACCCCAAGATTTATACTACAACTCTAATTGAACCCTAAAATTAACCCTAATTCAACCATAACAATAGGATTTAATTACGGTTAGGGTTAGAGTGAGAATTTAATAGTGGTTAATATTAGGGTTAGAATTAGGGTTTAATTACCTGGTTAGGGTTATGATTCAATTATGATTATAGTTAGGGTCAAATTTATAAGCTAATATTAAGATATTCACAACTCTAACCCTAACCTAACCTTAATCTCCATCCTAGAATGCTAATTAAACCCTAATTGAATCGTAACAATAAGGTTCAATGAGAGTTAGGGTTAGGATTTAAGTAGGTTTATGGTGGAATTAGGGTTTACTTACCTAGTTAGGGATAACATTCAATTAGTGTTATGATTAGGGTTAAGCTCAAGTTATAATTAGGGTTTAGTTAGGATTATTTTGGTTAATCTTATAATTGGGGTTTAACTAGAATGCTAATTCAACCCTAATTTAACCCCAACAACAAGGTTCAATTAAAGTTAGTGTTCAGGTTCAATTAGGCTTATGGTTGGAATTAGGGTTAACTAGGGTTAGCATTCAATTAGTGTTATGATTAGGATCAAGTTCAAGTTCAAGTTAGGGTTCAATTAGGCTTATTTTAGTTTAGTTTACAATTAAAGTTTAATTAGAGTTAGGTTTATGGTTCAATTAGGGTTAGGGTTAGGGTTCATTTAGATTAAGGTTCAAATATAGTTCAATTAGGATTTAATTAGGGTTAGGGTTAATGTTAAGTTAGGATTAAAATTATTAATCCAAAATAAAACTTGGAGCTAAAGTTAGGGCAATGGTAAGTGGTAGGGTTAGGCTTAAAATTAGGGTATAAAAATATTGGTTACATTTTAAGTCATGACCATGCTAAATGCCAATTTGGTTTAAAAGAACCCTTGTCGAAGCCCATAAGGAATTTATTTCAATATACCTTATGGGTAAGTGCACCAAGATGGTTCCCAAAAAGGGGACTTAAGTGGACAACTTTTTCTGAAATCAGGAAATACTGACCTTGGACATGAAATTGAGGATACTTAGACTCAAAATTTTGAGATGGAACAAAAATAAGGATTCAAGTGCTCCGAGTCTACTTTTTAAACTACTAATTTATTTTAAAAATGATTGAGATTAAGGAGTTCAAACGAGGGACGTACACAAATTGGTGTTGTTTTTGTCAGAAAAACATAACATAGCAACTCTTGTACGACCCTCGTACGGTGAACTTTTTTTTAGTATTTTCAAAATCGCAACGGACAGAAGTTAGCTAACAGTATGTAGTTGATGCGCGATTTTTCTAATAATTTTTTACTAATTTGTGAAGTGGACATATACTGAAAATAGAATTTTGGAAACTAATTGATTTGTTTTTTTTTTAATTTTTTAATTTTGTAGAATGGAGTCTAGTTTCTAAAAGTGTAATTTATTTGAAAAATTGATGAACGGTTAATTTATAACGAAAAAATACCAAACACTATTTTTTGGCAAAAAAAAGGCATATAGATAAAATAAATTATGGATGAAAGACTTAACATTTTCAGAAAGTGAAAAAAATTACATCGTTGGATAGCTAAGAGATAACCCAACATTACCCATGTGCTCAATTTTTTCAATATTGAACCACGTGCAATCCTAACGGTGAGCACAAACTCAATTATGAGAAATATGGTGGATTATTTAAAAACACGTCTCTAGTCATTGGGAATGCCCTCCAAGCCTTTGGGTTGGTATTCCAAGGCAAATACCAAGCTTAAAGTTTGGTAATTCCCAAAGCAAGGTATAATGCGAGCGCGTTATAACGCGCTCGCATTATATCTCACTTTTGACATGGTTTTTGCTTTTGCGGGGAACATGTCTACTAGCACATAACGCGAGCGCGTTATAACGCGCTCGCGTTATGTCTTACTTTATGTTAAATGCTAATATATTAATGTATGCTGATATATTTTTATGTACATGTATGTATGTATGCTTGTATGTATGCATTTATGTATGTCTTTAGAGGAAGGGAGAATTTAGAGAGTCTAGAGAGATGGAGAGGGGGTCGAAGTGAGAGTTTAAGAGAGAGGGAGTGGGAGAGAAGGGGTTGGATTGAGGGGGACTTAGCTAGGTAGGGTGGGAGGGATAGAGGGAGGGAGAGAGAGAGGGGGGGTCAGAGAGAGAGAATTGAGGGAGAGGGAGAGAGAGAGAGACAAAGAGAAAGAGAGTTAGGGTAGGGTGCGAAAGGGAGAGACTTGAGAGTGTGAGAGGGAGAGACTTGAGAATGTGAGGGGGTGAGAGGGAGAGACTTGAGAGATAGGTAGTGAGAGGGAGTGTGAGAGAGGGAGTGTGAGAGAGATGGAGTGGGACAGAGAGGGGTTGTGAGTGAGAGACCTGAGAGAGGGAGAGGGTGTGAGAGGGAGTGACACGATAGAGGTAGAGAAAGAGGGGGGTGGAGTGAGAGGGACTTATCTAGGTAGGGTTGGAGGGATAGATAGAGAGAGGGGGGAGAGACAAAGAGAGAGTTACCTAGGTAGGTTGCCAGAGGGAGAGACCTTAGAGAGAGAGGGGGTGGGAGGAAGAGACATGAGAGAGAGGGAGAGAGAGGTAGTGGGAGAGAGTGGGATGGAGTGGGAGGGACATAAAGAGAGATGGATAGAGGGAGTGAGAGAGGGTGGTAGGGATTGATTGAACGAGAGGTACGCAGAAAGAGGGAGACAGTAGATAGAGACAATTAGAGAGGGTGGGAGGGAGGGAAGGAGGGAGAGGTGAGATGTATAGATAGAGAGAAAGTGATAGGGGTTGAGGGATTAGGATGGAGGACCTATAGGGTTGATGGTTTCTAGGGTATTAGGGTTTAAGGTTTGAGGGTTGATGGAATAGGTTTGATGGTAGAGGGTATTTGGTTGAGGGTATAGGGTAGAAGGTTTAAGGTTTAAGCGTTTAGGGTTAAAGGGTTTGGGGTTAAGGGTTTAGGGTTAAGGGTTTACTTGGTTGAGGGTAGAGGGTTTAGGGTATAGTTTTGAGGGTATATGGTTGAAGGATTAGGTTCAGGGTCCAATGTAAGGGGTAGAGGGTTTAGGGTTTGTAAGGGGTAGAGGGTTTAGGGTTTAAGGATTGAGGTTTGAGAATTGAGAATTGAGGGTTGAGTGTTTAATGTATAGGGTAAAGGGTAGAGGGTTTAAGGGTTGAGGGTTGAAGATTGAGGGTTTAAGGTATAAGGTCGAGGGATTAGGGTTGAGGGTCCAATATATAGGGTAGAGGATATAGGGGTTGAGAGATTAAGGGTTGAGGGATTAGGGTTTAGGGTAGAGAGTATTGGGTTGATGGTAGAGGTTAGAGGGTAGAGGGTAGAGGGTAAAGGGTTTAACAGTTTAGGGTTTAAGGGGTTAGGGTTGAGGGTCGAGGGTTTAGGGTTGAGTGTTTAAGGGTTTAAGGGTTGAGGGTTTAAGGGTCAAGAGGGTTGAGGGATTAGGGTAGAGATTTTACTAAGTGGGTTTAAGGGTTGGGGGATTAGGGTTGAGGGTAGAGGGTAGACGATTGGCGGTAGAGGGTAGAGGGTTTATGGGTTAAGGTTTAAGGGTTTAGGGTTTAGGGATGAGGGATTAATAGGTTATAGGGTAGAGGTTATAGGAGTTGAGGGATTAGGGTTTAAGGGTTGAGGGTTGAGGGATTCAAAGGGTATAGGGGTTGAGGGATTAAACTTTAAGGGTT